>PVKY010001361.1:0-32637 GCA_004027775.1 Bradypus variegatus
CTGCCCCTGGGAGGGGTGGGACAGGGGAAATGACCACTAGGAGAGTGTCCGCCCTGCTGGGGATTGAACTGTGTCTCCCACAAAAGGCAGGTTCAGGTCCCAACTCCTGGTCTTGCGGTTGTGAACCCTTTTGCAAAGAGGACCTTTGAATTATGAGTTAAGATGCATCCAAACTGAAGGAGGGTGGGCCTTCACCCAGTATGGCTGAAGTCTTCACAAGCAAAGGAGATTGGACACAAAAAGAAAAGCCATGGGGAGCAGCCAGAAGTTGGAAGTTAAGGGAACCTGGGAGAGAAAGGAGAGCATACTGCCATGTGCCATGTGCTATGTGATGAAAAAGCCAAGAAACCCAGAGAAGGCCGGCCTTCCTGGGAGGAAGCTGGCCCTCCAGCCTGTGAAATCGGGAGCCAGTGAATTCCTATTGTGAAGCCAACCCACTACATGGAACTGAAACAGGTCTTGCTCCTCAAGTTTGGCTGCATGTGGGAATCTCCTGAGTTTTCAGAAAAACAGATGCCTGTGTCCCCTCCAGAGATTCATTCTGGTTAATTGGTCTGGGGTGTGGCGTGGGCCTGGGACGGTTACAAACACTCACAGGGTGTTTCTAATGTGCAGCAAGCGGAGAAGCGCCAGTGCAAGGTCTCCTGGAGACCTTGTTAAAATGCACATTCTGACTCAGCTCTGTGGTAGGGCCTCAGGTTCTGCAGGACTCCAGGCAATATTAATGGACCAGTTGTGGACTAATTTAGAGTTAAAAAGGCCCAGAGGATTCTTGAGAATAAACAGGAAGGACTTTCTTTTCTTCTCACTTTTTTCCCCCAAGGAAGTAAGTCAAATAAATAAATCACAGTCTTGCTACAACCTAGAATACAATGCAACCCTTAAAATAAATAAGTAAATGCTGCAGAGACTTCAGTGGTGCGGAAAATGGTCCAGATACAGTCAGATGTAAGCAGCGAAGAGAACGTCCCCAAAGCGCATGTGCAGGCACTCTCGGTGCTTGTAAAATGCATGTGCACTGAGAGAAACACTGGAAGGGAAATACTGAGTGTTAATCTCTGGGGTTAGGAGGATTCATGCTAGCTAATCCAACATGCCCCCTGGGAGGCTGGTGTCTAGTAGTTGGTGGGGGGTGTGGGTGAGGGAGCGCCTGCCATTGAGGGCCTTCTTGAGCTTATTTAAAGGAGAAGGACCACGTGGAGCTACAGAAGGTGGCTTGGTTGTCGTGAGAATGTTGCGTTCTGAGCAAGAGCACTTCACCTGCTTTGCAGGAGGGAAAAATGCATCACAGTCAGAAACGAATGTGCTTGTAAAAGTTTGTTTATTGCCAGGTATTAAAACAATCTGAAACTTGAAATAGCTAACAACAAGGTCTTTCTTGTGAAGCTGTTGCTTATTTTCCAAGATCCTAGATGCTTAATTCTACATCCATAGTTTTCCTATCCAGTTATTTAGCACTTACTATATGCAAGACATTGTGCTGAGTGCTATGGGAGATACAAAGGGAAGCAAAGTGATGGTTCTCCAGAGGACCATAACTGGGGTAGGAAGACAGACCAGGTGTGCAAGTAACTAGGCTATAAGGCAGATGGAGATAAATGCTTTCATAGAGCTAGACAGGGAGGGAGAGATTCCCTCTGGTGGGAAATTTCAGATGGCTTCATGAAATATGGGGCTATGGACTTAAAATGAAATATATGAGTTCCTTAAGAAAAGATCCAGCAGAGAACATTTTAGGAAGACATTATTACATTGCAGAGGCATGAGAGGGTAAGGTATTATCTGCAGCACCTCCGGATTCTGACATAAGCTGGCGCATTATTAACAAGCTAAGCCCCCTGGGGATTCTGATACAGGAGTTCTGTAAACTGCACTTTGAGAAAGACTGACCTAAGGTTGTGTCAAAAAACAAAAAAAAAAAGTAGGGAAGAGCATGGACCAAGGTATAGCGTGAAAGCCCTAGATTTTAGGATAATGAAGTGAGAAAACAAGCCTAACTAAGGTTGTGCAGTGAGGAAAGAGGCAAACTAGCAGTGTAGCCAGCAGTGTAAGGTAGTTACTGCCTCCCAGTGTCAATTCTGTATACTTAAAATTAGGCTAAATTGATTGTTTATATACTGTTTAAAAACTGGCAGTACTAATCTATGGTGTTAGAAGTCAAAGTAGTGCTATCCCTGAGCGAAGCCAGGAGTTACTGGCCCTGCCCCAGGAGGCCTCTGGCACGTTGTTTCAAGGCTCTGTTTCTACAGAGGGTGTGCTCGGTATTTGAAAATTCATCAAGCTGTACCTTTGTATTATGCCTGCTTTTCTCTTGAAGTATATTATACTTCAGTAAGGAGTTTTAAAAATTAGGCTGAGTGGGTGTATTTAAATTAAAGGAAAGCCACCTATAATTGTATCTTATTAATCTCATAAAGTTTAATAACTTATCTCCTTCAGTTCCCTGAGTTACATGAATTTGTTACAACGGATATAAGCCTGAGAGGTTTAAAAACATTTTGAGATCATCTGAATGGGGAAAAATAAGTTCCTGATGTTTCTTTGCTAACACCTAAAACCCATCAGATTGAGATTCACCATTCCAAATTCAGCATCCTAAAGTCTATTGTTCATCGTCTCATCTCACTGTGACTTTTCACAGTAAAACTTCCTGAAAGAGTCGGCTATAATCTTTGATCTTTTCCCACCTCATTTTTATCTACTCAGCCCACTCCATTGGGCCTTACCATCCCACCATTCCACTGAAACAGCTCTTGTCCACATCCTCAAAAACTCTTTTAAGTTGCCAAATCCAATGATCGCTTCTCCTTTTATTATAGGAACCCTCATAGCATTCCACCCTGTTAACCCTCCCTCCATCCCTAACACTTTCTTCCTTTGTCTGTGTTGTCATACTCTCCAGGCTCTCGAAATTCTCAGTATTCTATGCTGGATGTCCCTCCCTTATTCCACTTCCAAAAGTTTGAGTGCCTCAGGGCTTGATCCTGAGACCATTTCTCTTCTCTGGTTCTACCCTCACCCTTAGAGATCTCCAGTGCCTAGGCTTTAAGTAGATCCTTCCCAACCTCTCCTCTGAAATCCCAACTTATACCCGGTTGCCTGTTCAACATCAACTCATGTATGTCTGATAAACATCCCCAAATTAATATATCCAAATGAAAATTCTTGATTTGGGCCCAAACCCACTCCTACTCAATTCTTCCTCATCTTAATAAATGGCACCACCATCATCACAATTGTTAAACTTCTGAGAGTTCTCTTTGATCCCTCACTCTCATTCCCCCACATCCAACCTTTCGGCAAGCCCTGTTGACGATAAATCTGAAATCGGTCACTTCAGCCTTTTCACTACCTCATCTCTCACAGGGACTACTGAATTTAATGACTGGTCTTCAGGACTCTGGCGCCTCTCACTGCACGGGGAGACCTGGGAAGTCAGGGATGGTGGTCAGCGCAGGCTGACCATCAGAGGGCAGCACAGGAGTTTGCTGAGGGAAGGGATGGATGAAAGAAAGAATCATTAGTAGCCGAGACTATATATGAGACACTCAATGAAGGTAGGCTAATGGACCGAATGACAGTTGGCAACTCTCCAGGCTCCATGCTTGGCCACTCCATCTGGACACCCCCAGCTTCAGACTCACAGGGATGGTGTCCCGCACGGCCCCCTCCCAGCCTCCAGACAGGACTCCCGGGGCTGGGTCCCTGTGCCGCCTGCAGGGGCGCCAGCGGGTGGGTGCGGGTGTACAGGCTACCCCCAGCTCCCCTTTGTGTGTCTGTCACCTTCCTGCACTTAGCTTGTGACAGTTAGGGCCAGGGTTCCCGCGGTGCGGCCCGGAAGCCCAGAGAAGTGAGCACGGACCGGGGTCCGTCTTGGGAGGTGGGGATTGGTTGGGGTGTGGGTTCTGAACTCTGATGGCTGGGAAGGGGTCTGGGCACTAGGACACCCGAATTCTGTGCATGCAGCTGAGACGGGCCACCACACATAGAAGCTGAAGCTGGCGTGACAGTTCCCCACGCAGGAGCCCAGGCACTTGCCAGGCTGGGGCTGGTTGGGCTGGGATGAGGAGCTTTCATCTCCTCACTCCCAGCCTGGGTTGAAGGTAACTGAGCCACCATCCACAGGTGACAGAGCCACTCCTGGACGCCTGTCCCGGGAGGACAGGCACGTGGCAGCCTCATGGCTGACTTAAGGCGCCCAGATCAACATGAACCTACTATCTGGTCAACCCTTCCATGCTGGGCCAGGTGGGTGTCTGCGGGGATGTGGGCTGCAGTCGCGTCTCATTCATTTTCTCCTGGGCACTCCCTCCTGGACCCAGCCTTTGGGACATCCCGGAGTTGGAGGGGGTGGCATCTCCCCATGGGGTCATGGCTTGGCCGGAGGAAGGGCAGGGGCTTCCAGAAGGGATGCGGGGAGCAGGATAGGAAGGCTTCCCTTAGGCCCATACAAAGGCTAGCGTGAGTAGGGAGTGGGTGAAGGTAGGAGGTAGTTTTTGGAGTGGATGGGGTGGTCAGTGGCAGCCAGATCGTGACCCAGCTTCTAAGGCAGAGTTCCACTGGCTCCAGAGGGTGGGGGTGGGTGGAGGAGGGGGTGGGGTCTCCCTGGGAAGGTGCAGATGGGTCATTTGGGAAGTAGCATTGCCTGGATTTGTGGGTGGCTGAAAGGGGCACCTGAAGCAGGGACCAGGGATGGGGGCCTGTTGGACAGGGAACACAGAGCCCATTCCCTGGAGATGAGGGAGAGGTTGGGGCTAGAGTCAGATGGGGGGTGGGGGAAAGCACGGATCCTAGGGCTGTGGGAGTGGGGAAAGAGGAGAGAGCCCCACAGGCCTGGGAATCAGCACAGCTGTTTGTGCCTAGCTTCTGCGGTGGTACAGCATGGTAAGTTATGCCTGACTTGGAAGTGGGCCTGGCTAGTGAGGGCTTAGTCAACTTCCCCCTCCTGGTCTCACCTTCTCCATCTGTAAAATGGGCCCCCTGACCCTGCCCCCCCCCCCACCTTGTCCCTCAGTTCTTGAGATGATCCCAGGGTTGGGTGGCCGGGGGGATGTGACTCACTCAGCAGACATTTTCCAGTCTCCCCATCCCAGCCTCTTCTAATCCTCACAAGGACCACAGGGCTGAGCACTGTGACACCCATTTTAAGGACTAGGGAGGGTGGGTCTTCACCAAGGTAGCACAGTTGTGGCCCTAAAAGCTTCTGGCTGAGAAGGCGGGAGCTCAGAAGGCCTTGGAGACCTGAGGTCCCATGATGGCCCATCTGGCCCCACAGCTGGAGCTGAGTGACAAGTGCCTTGGTTGGGGGCCTGGAGGTGCTGGCGGAATAGATACCTGGCCTGAGACACCTGAATCTCAGCAGCAACCACTTCAAGGACATCACAGCCCTGAAGCACCGGGTGAGGCCTTGGGGAATGAGACTGGGTGGCAGGCAGCCCCCATGTCCACGTGGGTCAGGCCCTAAGGGCACCTGGACACCTGTCCTGCTCCTCTCAGGGGTAGAAGTGGAGGGGCCTTGGGGCCTGGACCTGTTCAATTGCAAGGTGACACTGCAGCTGCCCTGGCCAGGTGTTGGAGCTGCTGCACCAGCTCATCTACCTGGTTGGCTTCAATGCCAGGACTCTGAAGCACCCAACTCAGAGGCTGAGGCTGAGGCTGACATGTTGTGGGAGGAGGACAGGGAGCACATAAGAAGCAAAGAGAGATGGGAAAGGTGGAGCTGGAGACCGGGGGGGTGATGGGTGTTTTATTAGCTATAGGCACAGAGGCTGAAGAGGTGAATAGACCCCAACTTTGAGGAGGACTCAGAAGATGGGGGTTGGTTGAGAAGAAAGAGGTTGGATGAGGTGGGGAGGAGAAGGGGAGGTGCTCAGGTTTTGCTCAGAGGGTGTCTCTGTCCCAGGAGGATGAGGATGAGATAAAGAGGATGTCGAAGTGAATGATAAGGTGACCCCGGGAAGGGTGCTGAGTAGGCTCAACTAAGGGCCTTGTGGTCTACGAGGAGAGCAATATATTCATCTGGAGGGCCATGGGCAATCAGTGAAGGGTACTAGGTAGGGGAGGGGCATAATCAGGTTTATTTTATGCAGAAGAGAACCCTGCATTTTCAGGGGTCTTGAGGCTGAAGGGAAAAACATGAGGGATAAGGAGAGAGGGTCCATGTCCGGGCTGGAGGACCGTAGGGGCTGGTGAGAAAGGGATGGAAGGGAGCGTGATGCAGACAGCAGTAAGAACAGCCACCCAGGAGCAGCTCCAACAAGCTCACCGGGCGTCCACGCTCGGGAGGCATGGTCGGCCGGGTTCTGGTGAAGCGGTGCTGGGACAGCAGGGTGGCGCCATATTTTATGATGGGAGGGGCGGGCAGGGGGTGGATGAGGAAGCCAGGCTCACCGGGGCTGGCTTGATCCCTTTTCCCTCCTCAGAGCTAGGCCAGGTGGCAAAACAAGCAGGTAGCCGAGGACAAGGGGGGGATGCGAGGAGCAGGAA
The DNA here is from genome assembly GCA_004027775.1 of Bradypus variegatus. Lineage (NCBI taxonomy): Eukaryota > Metazoa > Chordata > Mammalia > Pilosa > Bradypodidae > Bradypus > Bradypus variegatus. The sequence goes on from PVKY010001361.1 coordinate 6,487, forward strand.
GACGAGGCCTGAACCCCACCCAGCCTGACACTGGCTGCCCTGCCCCCTTCACCACCAAAGGATTCTCCCTCCCTTGTGAGTCTGCACCGGCCTCGGGATCGGGAGTGGGAGTGGGGGGTTGTCCAGCCCAGGTCAGCTCTGGCACTTTCTCAGGACCAGCTTCCCAGCCTGTCTTCCCGACTCCTGGGACTTTTTAAAAAGAAAAACTGGAAATTTCCATCCCATCTGGTTTCTGGAAATGGTAAGGCAGGACAGTGGCCCAGCTGAAGATGGTGGCATGGGGCTAGAGACCGGGGCCTGGGTGCTGAGGTGGGACACAGGTGATCTGTGAGGCTACAGGTTTGAGGTGCCCCCTCAAGACTGAGCAACCTAGGACTGCTAGACTATGGCCCACTGCACGGCGAAGGCTGTGAGGGTGACGGACCCAAAGAAGGCACAGCCCAACTCATCACAGCGTCTTTATTGTGCCACTCCCCACCCCCATCCCCTCGGCCCCTCTCAAATTACAAAATTGCCCACAAACCATGACTTCTGTCCTTCTAACCCCCCACGCGACCCTGTTCAGAGCGGCAAGAAAACTGGACATTCCCCCTCGGACAGCGGCGGCGTTGGCACCTTGGGTGCAAGGGAGGCCACGTCTGGGTGGGGTAGAGGAGGGGGCACCTGAGCCTCGACTTCGCTCTGCACCGCAGGCCTCGGGCCCTCCCCACCCGCGCGGTCCCCGGCCTTACCCGCCGGGGGTTCGGGACGCGACGGCCCAGGCACCGGGGCCGCAGGGGCGGCGGGCCGATGGTCCTCCAGGTGTAGCGTCATGGCGGGCCGCGAGGCCGTGGAGAAGGCGCACTGCATGCACGAGTAGCGGCCGCGCGTGTGCTCCCACACGATGCGGCTCGCAGCCGCGTGCCCTGCAGACAGGCGGGACCTCGTCAGTCTGGAGACCCCAACCCGGAGGACCCATCCACCAAGGATGGCGGACGTGGGACCGCCTCCGGGTCAGCTCCTGGGCTCCAGGGTCCAGTTGCGGGCCTAGCTGGATCCGGATCTCCGGCTGTTTACCCCCGGGCCTGGTGGTGCCAAGCCCGGTTTATTCGCGCGCCCCACTCCCATCCTCGGTGTCACTGCAGCGGGGAAGAACCGGCTCTGAGCTGAACCGGGCACGCATTTTACGCGGAAAAACCGGCGGAGGAAGGTGCAGGTGTCAGGAATTTTAAAAGCAAAACCCTGTATTTCGGGGGCGTTTCTGGTCACTCGAGAAGGACGTGGGCAGCATCCGCCTAGGCCCGGCCAGGAGAGCCCCTCTAATCCTCCCTAGTGGTCACCCGCACGCACCTGAGGGCGCGTCGGAACCACCCTGGGGTCTTCGGGGACTGCTGCCAGCACCTGCAGTAAAAAAAGGGTCCAAGTCAGAGGTCAGAGTCGGGGTGGGAGTGGGTAGGTGAGCCCCGTCCCCACACTCAACCTTGGCTCTTTTTCCAGACAGCGGCGCTGGAGGCTGGCGGCCCGGGTGCGGCGGCCAGGAAGGGGCGCAACCGTGGGGGGCTTAGGCCAAAAGGTGTGGGGCTCAAATAGGGCAGGAAAGGTCCGGTGGGGGCAGGGGCGGGGGTGGTGAAAGGCTCGAGCAGCGGGAACTGCAGGCCCGGCGCCGACTCGGGCTCCGGGGGACGCTCCGGCACCGGCGGCTCCTTGTCGAGGGCAGGGGGTGGCGGCGGGGCTGGGCTCTGCGCATGCTCGGCGCAAACATGTAGATGCTTGAAGAGTGATCGATGCGTGCGGAAGCGCAGGAGGCAGTTTTCACACCTGGGGAGGGGGTATAGCGCGGGGCTCGGTTTCCGGGAGACAAAGGAGCGGCTTATACAATACCACCTGGGGGCCTGCCCTGGGAGCTCGGGAAGGGAATCTGAACCCAATTCACACACAGGTGGCAGATTCCCCACCTCCAGGCGGGGGCTTGTGGTGGTGGGGCTTGTCCTAGGCGCCCCCCATTCCTGTGGCCGCCACCCTTCTGGAACCCTCTGGGTCGGAACTCGGGGAAAACGAGGAAGGCAGTCTCAAGCTTGACTAAAGGTTTTCCACTTGGTAGGTAAAGATGGGAGTGGGCGGGGCTCCACCCATACACGACCCCGCCCCTCCTGGGCTCCGCCCACCTGGCCCCAGCGCTGGGTTCAAGTGTCTCTTCAGGGCACTTAAGGGTGGGCTTGCCTGAGGCCAGGCCCATTTCCGGGGGCATAATAGTAGGGCCGGGGCGATCGGTGGGGGTCAGGGTCTCACTTGAAGTAGCGGTTGGGCTTGTAATGAAGCTTGCCGTGTGCCACCAGCTCCTGCATGCTGGGGAAGGTCTCCGTGCAGCTCAGGACTGAGCAGCGGAAGAGCTTACCTGGAAGGGAGGCGGGGCAAAGCAGTGGGTGGGGTGGCCCAGACCCGCCCGCGCCTCTGCTGGCCTCTCACCACCTGCCCAAGCCCTACCTTCCAGGGACTGTGTGGGCGGGCAGTGGGTACGCAGATGCTGTGCCAGATCACGCACACTGGGGAAACTGAGGCAGCAGCCAGGGCTGGAGCAGGGTACCTGCTTTCCTACAAGACGCACAGGGGGGTCACTAGTCTCTTCCTTGCTGATGCTGAACCCCCAACCACCGGACTCGGCCAAGTCAGACATAGATGAGGCTGGAATTTAGGTGTCTTTTTTTTTTTGCTATTGTATGCAAGACCCTTTTCCACATAAAAATAAAGCTGTTGCTGAATTAATATTACTCAGGTCTCTTGGACTGCTGCCTTAAACTGCAGCTAGAAAAGCCTTTCTAGCAGAAGCACCCTGCTCATTTCCTGTTGGGATTTTTTTTAACCCTTGCCTCTCCCACCAGACTGAGCTGCCAGAAGGCAGGGGTTGGGTTGGCCTGGCTCATGGGTGTAGCCTCAGCTTGGCATACAGCTGGTGCTCAGTCAATGGCGATGGACATCTCCCTAGATGGGTCCCGGGTTTGGAGATACCCTGCACTCCTCACTCCTGTCCCAGGGCCTGGGACCCCCACCCACCCCCCTCCCTGAAGATCCCATCGCAGGACACCTGGTGTTGGACGTCGTCTGGGAGGCCGCAGGTCCTCAATGGTCCCAGAGACTGTGCTGGTCTGGCCAGGGCTGGCTCCAGGGCTAGGCTGGTTGCTGTCTGGGACTGGGGAGGCACCCTGCTGGGTCCCCCCTGGTCCCCCACGTCCCCATGCCAGGGGTGTGGCTGTCTGGTCAAGGCCTGGCTCCTCCCCCATGGAGGAGGAGGCAGCGGTAGCTGCGGCCACAAGTCGGGACAACACCTCCTTGACGGTGTCACTGGAGGTAGGCTCTGCAGTGGTGGGCATGTTCGGGCTGGGTCCTGTGGGTTCCTCCTCCTGGTGGAAGGAAGAGGGCGAGGAGAACCCTTCTGGGTCCAGGGTCTGTCTGGACCATCCAGAGAACCCCTCCCACCCCGCCAAGACCACCAGGCTCAACTTCCCAGAAGAGCCAGTTCCCCTGAGACATCACCCAGTCAGCCCCAAAGTAAGGGGTCACCATCAAGAGAGGGCACCTCCTATGGTCCCACCACGTGGCAAATGTACAGGGGGCACCTGTCGGGAACCACCCCTATGAGAGAAGCATTCTCCCCTCCCACTTACGCATGTAGGGGCACCAAACGTGGCACGGGCGTGGCCTAGAGGGAGTGAGCTTGGCAAAGGCAATGAGGGCAGGGCTCTGACCAGGCTGGGGCTAGGAAGATGCAGGCAGCGCCAGAGAGGCCGAACGGATTGTTTGAGGAGGGAGCCACAGAGCCTGCGCTTGAGATGTGCGTGAACGAACTTGGAGGTGCTAGAAGGCCGGGATCTTTAAGGTTTGGGGGCGGAGCTCCAATCTTGTGGGCGTGGCCCAGTGCAAGCGGGCCCGGAAGTAGGGGTAAGGCGCTCGAAGAGTGACAGCCAGCAGCGGGCGAGTGCCCGGATGTGGGGGCGGGGTCGACCAGAGAGTGTGGGCGCGACAGAGCCCTTCCCCGCCAGTCCACGACGCTCCACCGCGCTCGCGTCCCCCGGCTCCGCGCTCACCATCCTCGACCCGGCTCGGTTGCTTTGTCCTGCGGCTCCGGCGGGTCCGGCAGAGGCAGCGGCGACTCGGCGGCACGAGAGCAACTTCACGTTGCCGCCATCTTCCGCGCTCTAGCTCTCGCGAGAGGCGGGGTGGCGGGGTCCCCGCAGCGTGTGGGCGGGGCATGAGCGCGGCTCCGCAAGGGGGCGGGACCTGGCGCGACCTTGCAAGCCGAGGACAGTCGCAAAGGGCACCTCTTAGGAATGACAGTTCGCAGAGATCCAGGGTGAGTAACCTCTCCGGGCCTCAGTCTCTTCGTCTGCAAAATGGACACCTCCATCCCTTGGGGATACCCGGTCCTAATTAGCAGCCTTTATAAGGCTAGTTGATGTAAACGTCCTGAGGTGAGGAGGGGCAAGCTTATCTTTTACAAGAAATAACGAGGAGAGCAGCGCACTGGAGGACCAGAGAGGGGATGGGGGTCAGGACGAGAACTTGGCGAAGCGTAGGTCACTCAGGGCTTTGTGTACCGTGGAAAGAGGGGCGTGTTGCCCATTGCAAACATTGGTGAATTTTTAGCATGGGAGATACACCGTCTGATCACGCACACTGGCTGTGCTGAGGATGGGCTTTTGGGGGCGGATTAGCAAAGCTGATCTTACATCTCAGAGCTCTATAATACATTATTCAACCTTTCAAGAAGCGTTTGTTGAGTTCTGGGCAAGCACAGATTTCATGTGCCACGTAATTCCATCTGTGTCAAACAAGATGTACATATGTGCTTTCATATGCAGAGAATATTATTAGAAAGAGACAAGTAAAAACCTGAATTATGTATGTGAATGTGGTTAGAAGGGGAAATTTTAAGTTGTATATATGTTACTAGAATACAAATTTAAAAAATATAAGCCTGAACAACACAGTGAACTCTATTGTAAATGATGGGTGGTAGTTAATAGTACGATTATAAAAATGGTCTTTCATGAATTGTAACAAATGTACTACATTAATGCGAAGTTTAATAATAGGGTGGTATTTGGGAACTCTAATTTATGCATGATTTCCTGTCAACCTACAACTTCTCTAATCAAGTGAGAGAGAGGTTGACTTCACACCTCTGTGCTGTGTGGGTTTAAAATTGCTTTCTTTTAGTGACCGCTCATTCAGTAGAGACTTGTTATTAATTTTGAAAACAAAGATTATTTCGAAGCAGGGAAGAGAGGTGTGTGGAGGGGAGACTGGTGCAGTCATTTGGGGAAGTGTGGGGTGAGGGTTGGAAGGGACAGGGATCCAAGGAAAGGAGAGAAGGGGCCCGGTTGGAAAAATTGGGTCAAGTTGTCAACAGGATGTGGGGCTGGGAAATGGGCAGGGCCTGAAGCCCTAGCACCTAGATGTGTGACGATGCCCATGTGTGAACCCATGTGTGAACCCACTCCCTTCTCCACCCCCAGCCCAGTGTCTATCCATTTGCTAAGAAGCTCCTCCTTCCGGCAAACAGGAGTGCCAGCCATGGCAGCAGGGCCTCTGGGGCTGTACCCCAAAGTGCCTGGAGGAGGGACAGCCTTCAAGGTGAGTGAGCTGGGGTGCAGAGAAGGGAAACCAAGGCCCTCATTTGTCTTCACCACCCAGGAATGCCCAGGGATGTAGTTGGCAGCTCATGTTGTCCTCCCCCCAGCCTGTCTGCACAGCTAGGTGTTGCAGAGAGAGAAGTATGAGGTGGTGGTTGGGGCAGTGAAGTGAAGAAAACCAGAGATGGCAAGGACCAGGGATATTCAAGGGACTTTTTAAATCCCTTTGAGCAACAATAGACTAATAAAAGGACTGTTGAGACCCAGTCTGCAGCTTGGGGTTTTTTTCCCAGCCATGCTCTGCATCCCAAGGGTACATGCACAAGGGAAAATGCTTGGATCCTGTCCAAGGCACTGCTGGCAAGTCTTTGATACCTTGTCCCCCATCCTCTAGTTGGGCAGGTGACCTCTGCCTGAGATTTCCCCATCACAGCTTAGACTGTTCTGTGTTGTGTTTGCCACTAAAATTCAGCCAAGACTGACCCACCTCAGTCTTCTTGGTTCCTCCAGCAGTGCCTAATCTCCCTTTCCACCCTGTACCACCAGCCCGTCTGTTCTCTGGCCCAGTCCTGAGCCCACAAGGTTGGGTCTGTGCCTGGCTACGTCTTTCCCAGACTGGTTGCTCTTCGAGGGACTGAGCACAGAAGGGGTATCCATACCAGAAAATCAGGAGCCTTAGGTACACACCATGGCAGGACCCCTAAACGGTTTCAGCTGTCCCTGCAAGGAGCCCTGGAGGGTTCAGCCTCCAGGACTGGTTTGGAGCCAACTGGGGAGACCGATAGCCAGGCTGACCCCTTTCACCCATGACAAGTGTAGAAAATCAGTGCCCACGAATGTCAGGAACAGTCCCGACCCCAGGAAGGGAGCAGGGAGAGAAGCCAGGGGTGGCCCAGGGTGGACTTTTGGGAACCACATGAAACCTGCCTTTGTCCCCTGGTCTCAGATGGATTTGGGGACTGCAGATTCAAGGCCAAAGGGACCCAGCAGACTGCTTTCCATAAGAAGGCTGGAATGCAGCTTCTGGAGGGGAAAGTGGGGGGACAAACTTGAGCTTTGGGGTGGGGTTCATATATGAGTTTGCAGTCTGGCTCTTTGGAGCTATGGGCAAGGGTGTGGATCTCTGTGAGCCTCCATTTTCCCACCTGTAAAATGGGGCCCGCAGCCTTGTGGTTGGCACAAGGTAAGTTCATTCACGCTTTCATCTGGCAAATGTTTATTGCCTCAGTGATGAGAGGAGGAAAGTCGAGCTTGAATGGCAGCCCCCTCCTTCCGACCATGCCTGGCACTTTGCTGATAGGACAATGACTCATTTAGTACTCATAAGGCACCTGGGAGGTAGGTTCTCTTGTTAGCCCCTCTGGACGTATGAGGAAACAGAGGCTTGGGCAGGGGGTGGCTGCAACAGTGACCCTCAGACTCAGGGCTGCGCTGGAGGCTGCAGGACTGGACCTTCCAGCCCATGTAACCACTGCTGATGAGGTTCCTGCCCACAGGGCCTGGCTCCCCAGCAGGCTGGCGGTTAAGGCAGAATCCTGGGCCCTGGGCTCAGATCTTCTCCACGTAGTTTCCCGGGAAGAGGCCCTCCTGGCCGTGCAGCCGGCCTTTCCACCAGCCTGAGGGATCTGAGGGAGAGAGGCAAGCGTGAGCTGACCCCAGCCTGCCCCGGAGAAGTGACCTCCCCACTGTGTGCGTGTCTGATTCATCTGAGATGAACTGTCAACAGATGAACAAACAGATGGAGAGAAGGAATGACACGTGTTCTTTCTAAGCCACTGGCTTCAACTCCGTATCATTCCCTTATGCATTTCCCTCTTCCATGTCCTCCCACAAGCCCCACCTTACTCATCCCTAGTCCCCAGGGTGGATCCAGGAATGACCAGGATTGCCTGACTCCCAAGAGGCTCCCCCATCCATCTGCAGGGGGTGCTGTTGAGTTCCAGGACACAGCCGAGGATACAAAGTAGGAGGTAGCCTGGGCCATCTGGGCATACACATTTCCTATCCACAAGGGTCTGTGCATTTGACAGGTGAGAAAACTTGAGGCTTGGGCTCTGGGTGTATTACGGGGCGGCCAGGCCCCTCCAGCCCTGGGGTGGCCTAGGAGGTGACCTCCCTACCCAGGACTTTCTAGCATTTGTAGCCACTGGCACAGAAGAGGGGGCCATGAGCTGGTCCCCTCTGTTGTCCCACCCGCAGGATAGGCTGTAATGGGGGCTGTCAGGCTGCGCCAAAGTTTTGATTCCCCCAACCCCAGCCCTTGCACTCACGCACCCTCCATGAGGATCTCGATGACCTCGTTCACATTGAAGCTCAGCTCGTCCACGTCCTGGCCAACATACTGGTACAGCGCCCGACACCGCGGGACATGCATCCGGGGCTGGGGCTTCGGCCGGCCCACGCCAGGCACCGGTCGCTGCCCCACGCTGCGCTTCCTCTGCATGCTGCGGGCACCGGGGGTACATGTTACAGCTCCAACATTCCCCAGGACCCTGCCCACCTCCCAGGGCTGCCTTCCCATCCCACCTACCCGGCCACGCCCTGGTCTGGTACATTGAGGAATTCTGTGTTGTGCTCTGAGGGGGGCCGGGCCCGGGGGCGTCTGCTGGCCCCCAGTGCTGATGACGGTGGGCCTTGGGGAGGCCTCTGGGAGCTCCTTCCTGATGGGAGGTCCAGGGGCAGGGCACCCCCTCTACCAGAGGGGGGCACCCAGTTGCGGTCCAGGCCTGTGGTTAAGGACAGGGGCATTTATCAGGGTGATGCTAAGGAGGATTTGGGGAGGACCCAGCTCCATGTTCCCAGTGTGAGGGAAGAGGCAGATATACTGCCAAGCCCAGTATGGTGAGGAGTGGGCCAGAGGGAGGGATCTGGGGATGAGGAGGGTCTAAAAGGAGAATTTGCAGGGGGAATCTAAGAGAGCTTTTGTGGGTGTGTCTTGGAGGATGAATAAAAGCTCAACAAATGGAGGGGAACTGGGAATTAGGCAGAGAACAGCCCAAGCAAAGGCCCAGAGATAACAAACTTGGTAAAATAAGATGCTGTTTGCAAGACAGGTGTGTTGAGTGGGACGAGAGAAGAGGTCAGCAGTTAGCTGGGGGCATATCTTGAAGGGCCTTGAAGGCCAAACCAGGCTTAGCCTTTATTCTGGAGGCGATGGGGAGCTATAGAGGGTTCTGGACAGAGGAGAAGAGAGCTGTCAACTCTGCTTGTTACGTCCTGTCCCATGGCTGAAGGCCTCAAGAGGCAGATGACACTTAGTAGGGGGCGTCTCCTCACCTCTAGGGGGCCCGGGAGCCGCCCGGGTGGGGGCCTGGGCCGACCTTCGAGGCCTTCCCTGGGCCATTCCCTTCCGTGTAGGCTCTGAAAGGGGTAGAAATGGATGGATTTGAGAGGTAGCCAGACCAGAGCAAGTCTTGGCCCCGCCCATAAGGCCAGGCCCCTCTCCCACTCGTCAGTCACCGGGATGCCCCGCCCACCAAGTCGTCCTGGTCTCTCTGGCCCCGCCCCTGGGGCCCGCGCAGACTCACTGGAGCTCTTCGGGAGCCCGTCTCCCACCGTGATCAGCAGGGCTCGGCCGCCTGCCTTGAGCACCGCCACGTCGCCGGAGCCGCGGGAGAAGGTGACGCTGCGGGTGCCGCCGCCGCCCCAGCCCTCTTTCTTCACCCGGAACTGTAGTCTGTGGGGAGAGGAGGGAGCTATGAGGGCACAGGCCGGCCCTGGGGGTGGGTGGGAGGGGAGGGGGCCGGGCAGGGCGCCGATCGGCCAGGTCGGTGGTGTGGGAGTGGGGGTGCGGGGGAGTCGCTGGGCCGAGAGCAGCCCCAGGCCCGGGGATGGTGGTGGTGGTGGTGGTGGGCCCCCGTACGTGTCGCTGAAGGTGAGTGGCAGGGCCCGCCGCGCCGCCTCCTCGTAGCGTTTGCACAGGAGGCTGACGAGCTCGGTCTTGAAGATGCTCTCCAGGAAGCTGTCCGAGGCCTCCTCTTGGAGGATGAAGAAGTCGTCCTGCCGCGTGCTGGGGGAGGGGCGGGAGGAAAGGCAGTGAGAGTGACAGGTGGGGCATTCAGGTGAGGGGGTGGAGAACTGACATGTGAGATGCAAGGAGGGAGGGCCAGGTAAGGGACAAATGAAGTGTGACAGGTGGGGGGAAGAGAGAGAGGTGGCATGGAGCTGGGAAAGGTGGTTCCACAGAAGGGCCAGGTGAAGTTAGTGAGAGAGCTAGGTGGAGTGTGGGGATGGGGCAGAAGTTGTTGGCAAATATTGGGTGCAGATGAAGGTGACAGGTATAGCAGCAAATGCAGCACATAAAATTGTCAGTGTGGCAGATGGGGGGTCACAAGGATGAGGGCAGGTGAGGATGACTGTGGGGTCAGTGGAGGTGGCCGGTGAAGGCCTGACCTCACCTGAGGGAGACTCCCCGCAGGGCCTGTAGCTCCAGTTTCTTCTTCAGGACCTCCCGCACCTGGCCCTTCTCAGGCCCCTTCTTCACCTTCTCCCGCCCGATAACATACACAAATTTGGGTGTCAGGATCAGGTCCCTCTTGATGGGCTGTGGGGATGCAGGACCAGAGGATGGTGGTTGGACCCTTGACATGGGCAGCCTGGCCCCAGGGAAGCCACCCCAAGCAGAGGGGTAGTGCTGGTGGGACAGGTGAAGGTGAACAGGTCAGGTAGGGGGTATAGACTGGATGGGGTGGGTGGGTCAGGTAAGGGTGTCCCTCTAGATGAAGGTATATGAATAAATTATATAGGAAAGAGAAAAGGAGATTAAGTGAGGATATATTGGTTAGAAGGAGTGTCTGGGCCACTGAACAGGTACAAGTTAGGTGCAGGTGTGCCTACTGAATACAGATGCCTGAGCCAGATGCAGGGGCTTGGACCAGGTGAAAGTGCCTGGGTTATGTGACTATAGCCTGCTCATGTGAAGGAGAGTGGTTAAGGTGAGGGTGTAGAGATCAGGTGGATAGATGGATAGATCAGGATGTATCAAGGCCATGATACGGGGTACGTGCCAAGTGTGCATCTGAACCATGTGTGTGCAGACAGGTGTGTCTGGGTCAGGTGAGGTGGACCTGCGGAAGGGGGTGCCCACCTGCTAGTGCCTCACCTTGAAGCGGCGGTCATACTTGGTGACGGAGTCTGCAAAGTCCACGCGTTCCCTCTTGCCCAGGAACTGCCGCAGTTCTGGCCTCTCTTCCAGCCCCAGGTAGTCCCCTACGAAGTTCCGGTTGATGCTGTTCCGCCGCCGCTCCTTCTTGTTGAGCAGGATGTTGGAGGCTGTGCGGGCGTGAGGTCGGGGGGCCAGAGGTCATGGCTCGACTTCTCTTGGTCCATCCCATCCCCACCCCAACTTCCCATCTGCAGCCTCTGACCTTCCTCCCGCATCTCCTCATACTTTCGCACTGCCACGTGGCGCCGCCAGGCCTTCTGGATGGTGCGGGCAAAGCCGTCGAACTTGCGCTCTCGCATCTCCTCCAGGAGGAAGAGCTGGGGAAGGGGAGGAGCGATGGATCCGGGTGTCTCCCAGGCACACCACCACCACCCTGGGGCCGCCCCACCCACATGCCTTTATTCACACACACCTGGCAACACTCTCCTGCCCTGTGGGCACACTTTTCTTTCTTCCTCCAAGTGACTGGTCCCAGAGGTCCCTCCCCATACAGCACGCAAGCTTCTGAATTAATTATAACTGTGGGTTTGTCTAGCTGGGTCCAGATCTCAGCTCTGCCTCTTGCTAGCTGTGCAGTCTTGTCTGCTCTGTGTCTCAGTTTCCCCATTTCTACAATGATAATAGCACCTCCCCTTTAAAAAAGATTAACCCTAATTCACAGGGTTAATATTTTTAAAAAAAATACCTTTAAAGTAGTAGTATTATTGCTGAGAAAACCCAAGAGATCCAGTGAAAAAACCCTTAGCCTGAGTAAGAAATTCAGTAAAGTGGCCACATAAAATCCAGAGCTTTTCTGTTCATCAGTGGTAACCATGTGCCAAGATGATACTTTGAAGCATTAAACCAGTAATTAAAGAATGAAGCAGTGCTTTTTTCAGGTATTTCTTGTTACCTTAACCTTCCCTGATTTGGGAACTTCAGTCTTGCAGTGTGCACTGCATCCCTTTCTTAGAGACTTTCTTTTTTTCTTAGAGATGTTTTACATCCATTTTTTGGAATACCCATAACTGACTGCTAGAATAAGAAACCTGACTGCTATCTGCCAGAAACTGGCCAACATCTCGGTTTCTCACACTATTAAACTATGCATGCCGTCCATGGGAGGCACATCCCAATTTCAGAGATGTTAGAAGTGGGAACCAATGTGTTTCTTAGACAACCAATAAAATACAGTAAGTGTGGAAATCTGAGTATAGGACTGTGATGTGATTGGTGAGCGTGGTTGTGCAGGGATACCAGCCATACTGAACTAGGGGTGCAGAGACGGTGGGACAAGTAAGTGCACCCAACCTCGTCATTTCTGTCTAGGGAAGAGTCTGTTTTCAAATTTGGGAAGTGATTCTTCCTGCCTAAATGGGTTTGAAATGCATTTCCTTCAGGGGAAGGTGAGCTCATCCAGGTATCATGGGCAGCGAAGGACACAACAGGCACATAAGACGTTGAACTCTGAGCATGCTTTGAGCTCATGTTTACAAGGAACAAAATCCAACTCAGAATCATCCCAATATCAGTGTATTTTTTGTTGAGGAAGGCTCCAGTGCCATCAAGATAATTTAATGCCTTGATCAGTTTTTTATACAGCAGCTAAACACTCCACTTTCTTCTATTTCATTTTACTAAAATTACTTTCACCAAGATCAGGTTTTTTGCTTCTTTTTTTTTTTTTTTGTCCTTATAAAATGTTACCACCAAAAATTACCTGTTGCAGGCTACAGACTATGGTTAACAGTAATGTTTTTTCATCAACGGTGGGAGGTGTGCCACGCTGATGTTAGGGGTCAATAATAGGAGGGGCATAAGGATATGGGGTGTTTTGGGTTTTCTATTTTTAGGTCTTTTGATGTTTTTCCTTTTGGGGCAATGAAAATGATCTGAAATTGAGTGTGATGATAATGCACAACTAGGTAATGATACTGTGAAACACTGACTGTATACTTTGGCTGGAACATACGGTATATGAATATATCTCAATAAAATTTGCAGATTAAAAAAAAGGTTACCACCTAGTTTCTGCCACTGTGTCATTATTTCTACCAAGTCCATCTTCCCCAGATCAAAATTTGCAGCCTGAAATTTTTGTCAAGATTTGAGTTTAGCTTACATCATTTTAGCCAGTGATAGTTTTATTTTGTCTGTTTCTGCTAGAGTCAATTTTTGTCTCGATTGCAAGTTAACCAGCAAGATGAACTTCTCTCTCATTCATTCATATTCTCTTGTTCTCTTCCCCCTCCATTTCTCCCTTCTTTCTCCCTTGTCTTTTACAAATGAAATTGTACCACGTGCGGGTCGTACTGATGAACAATTCTGGTTTGTGATTCTATCAGTAATATCTACTTTGAATGCAATTCCAGGTGCTTTTGTTGGAGACAAGTGCTTCAGTGGGGAAAGGGCTAGGAGGTGGGTGTAGACAAGCTTGGGAGACAAGGCCAACCTCCCCAAACTTGAGGCTGTTTTTGTGGCTGCCAAATTTCTTAGAGTCTCTACCCCACTGGGTGATGTTTTTCGTTCCCTGAGAGAACAGTTACTTTTAAATTACAGGAAAGTAAATGGAATCATCTCAACCGTCTCCTGGTTGTCTTCACAAAGCCCCTTAGGTACTGTTAGCACAGGTGCCAGGTAGGTTGTGACTACAAAGGTGATGGGGCACCTGGCTGGGTCCAGCCCGTCCCTGGCAAGCCTTTCCCCAGAATTCAGCTTGTCCCGACTGCTGGAGCCTGGGATTCACCGGGGAGTCTGGTGGGGCAGCAAGGCTCATGATACGGTGACTTGCAGGCCCTTAGGAGAGTCCCTGCTCTAGTTTTTGTTCTTATTGATATTTATTTATTTATCCCTTTTTTCTCCCTGAAAGTAGAGGCTGTATATTCCATAGGGCTTCCAGTCTTTTGATAAAAGGCCAAGAGCTGATGCCTTAGAGGGACAATTTGCACATGGAGTTTGGAATAAGAAAATTCCCACTTGCACATTAGTCTCAGGCCCAGGAACTCCAAGTGTTCATGAAGGAAGGAAAGAAGGAAGAAAAGAGGAAAGAAAATAGGAAAGGAGGAAGGGAAGGAAGGAGAGAAGGGGGAAAAATTGTTCTGGATAAACCATGCATTGTCATCCTTTTGAAGATGTTCAGTCACCCACAGACTATGCATTATTCCACCTGCCTTCCTGGCTACCAAAAATTGTCCAGCTAATTTAGCTTTTTCGGAGTACTTCCTGGGTGCCAGGCTCAGGGCAGTGGGGCTCCCTATTTTGTCTAATTCTCACCCCAGTCCTCTGGGTGGCTATTACTCTCCCCATTTTTCCAAACGGGGAAACTGAGGCTCAGAGAGGTGAAGATGTCTGCCCAAGGTCACATGGGGAAGGGCAGGGCTTCAGCCCATGAAGGAATTTTCTCTCTCTGTCTCTGACCCCCAGTTCCTGTCTCTCTGTTTTTCTCTCTGGCCTGTTGGATCTCTGAATTTCTAGCCTTCTTCCTCACTCTGTGACCCCCCGTTCCTGTTCTCTCTCTTGGACCCTTTGGATTTCTGACCCTCTATCTCTCTGTCTCTCTGGCCGCCTGTTCCTTTCACCCCCATCCCTCTGTCTCTATGGCACCCTATACACCCCCCTAACTTTCTCTCTCCCTCCTCTGACACACACACACACACCTACCGACTCGGGGTTCTTGACAAAGACCTTGGTGCTCCCCATCTGGTACTGGTCGGGGTCCATATTGACTGCCCGAAGCAGGTGCTGGACCCCTTGGCGCTCGTCCCCACGCCACCGCGGCCACGTCTCAGGGGTCAGGATGGCGTACCTGGAGGCAGAGGGCCCAGGTGGAGGAGGGTGTCGCAGGTTGAATTGTGGACCCCAGAAAGATATTTTCAGGTCGGTGGCTCCTCAGAAAGTTAAACATAGCATTGCCATCTGACTCAGCAATTCCACTGTTAGGTATAGACCCTGAAGAATTGAAAGCAAGGACTTGGACAGTTCTTTGTACAACAATGTTCACCGCAGCATTATTCACAATAGCCAGGAGGTGGAAACAACCCAATTGTCTATTCACAGATGAATGGGGGAACAAAATGTGGTCCATCCATACAATGGAATAGTACTCAGCCATAAAAAGGAGCAGAGCTCTGACACGTGTGACAGCATGGATAGGCCTTTACAACATTATACCAGGTGAAAGAAGCCAGACACAAAGGGACAGATAGTGAATGATTCCACTTAAATGAAATATCTAGAAGAAGCAAACTCATAGAGACAGAAACCAGATTAGAGGTTATTGGGGGCTTGGTGGGGAGAAGGAATGGGGAGTTACTGCTTATTGGAGTTTCTGTTTTTGGTGATGAAAATGGTAATGGAACATGGTGCAGGGAGCACAACACGGTAAATGTAATGCATGCCACTGAATTACGCACTTCAAAATGTTTAAATTGGCAACACATACACGCACACATGTACACACAGGTATGCTGAAGTCCTAACCCCTGATGCCTGTGGATGTGACCTTGTTTGGGTAAAGGATCTCGGCAGATGTAAGTAGTTAAGATGATACTGGATTAGGATGGGTCCTGATGCAATATGACTGGTGTCCTTATAAGAAGAGGAAATTGGGACCCAGAGAGGGGAAGGCCATGTGAAGACAGAGGCAGATACACTGTGGATGATTGTATGGTATGTGAATATATCAGTAGAACTGAATTAAAAGAAAAAAGACAGAGGCAGAAATTAGAGTGATGCAGCCACAAGCCGGGGACCACCTGGGGTCACCGGAAGCTGAAAGTGTCAAGGCAGGATCTTCCCCTAAAGGCTTTGGAGGGAGCACGGCCCCACTGACACCATGATTTCAACTTCTGGCCTCCCAGAACTGGGAGAGAATAAATTCCTGTTGTTCGAAGCCACCCGGTTTGTGGTGGTTTGTTACAGCTGCCCGAGGAAACCAAGACAGAAGGTTTGCAGCAGACGGGACTGGCTGGCGGTCGCGATGGGTGGCGGTTAGGGTTGTGGGGCAGGCAGAGGGCGCCTCACCTCTGCAGGAACTTGGAGAACTGCCGGCGGTAGGCAAACCCCGCCCTGCGCACCCGGATGTTCTCCTTCAGGCCCAGGTATTCTACCTGGTGCTTGACCCTGGGGGGGAAGGCAGCCTGAGACCCCCAGTACGGGTCTCCATGGTTCTCGGGGCAGGTGGGTGGGTGCTGCTGGGGGGCTGGGAAGGACAGACTGGAGCCAAGCAGGTCTAAATGAATGTGGAGTGGGGCAGTTTGGAGGGTGAGTTCTAAGGTCTGGGGTGGGGGAGTCAGTGCTGGGGATCAGCCTGGGAATGAGTGCTGTGGGCGGGTTGTGGGGTCTGGGGAGTTGGGACTGTGCTAGTTCCCAGGTCATTGTAGAGTTGGACCAGGGTCTGGGGGTCTCAGTCGGTCCTAAGCATAACCCCGGGGCCCTAAGGGGCTCTGTGCTGCATGGAGAGGTCAGGTCAGTTCTGGCATGGGTCCTGGGGCCCTGGGATGGTCCCTCTGGGGGTCAGGCTGCATGGGTGGGTCTGGCCGGTGCCCAGCCAGGGCAGCCAGGGGTGGGGGGTCACCTGCTCTCCTCCCAGTCTCGCGGCCTCTTGGTCTCGTTGGGTTTGATGCAGCGGATGTAGTGGGGCGTGCACCTTTTCAGCGTGGTCACCAGGTCGTTGGCTTGTTTCTGGGGTGGGAGAGAAGGCGGTGAGGGGAGAGGGGGGCACAGATAAGACCCTTGGCCAGCCTGGATCCACACCCAGGAGACAGCGGCATGCTGCGAGTGCTGGCTGGCACTCAGTGATGTCTGTCAAGTACCCCTGGCCTGTGCACCCTTCTGCCCGCACACACCAGGCAGGACTGAGGTTGTCTGTCCACCTGCCCCTCTCCCTGAGATAGGAGTTTTCATGCCTGCTGCACTCCCCACTTAGCACAGGGTCTTCCTGGCACATGGCAAGGATTTGGTGAGCTTCTGAGCACTCTGGAGAATATGGGCCCAGAACACTTCTCCTCGGGTGCAGCCCACCTGTGGGTGAGTTCTGGCTGCCCCAGGTCCTTTGACATCAGGAAATGGTGTGTGTGTACCTGAGAGACCAGGGTGGAGCCCCAAGGCCTTGGATTTTGCATTTCAGCCCTCAGAGAGGACCAGAGAGGAAATCACTCCAGGCAGGGGAACTGGGAGTAGGGGTGTGAGAGACCCAGGCATGGATCCTGGCTCTGCTGTGTGACCTGGGTAGGTGACTGCCCCTCTCTGAACTCTGCTCTCCTCATCTGTCAAATGGGACTAAGATAGGACCCACACAGATCCCACGGCAGGTTGAATTGTGTACCCCAGAAAAGCACGTTCTTCATCTCAGTCTGTTCCTGCAGGTGTGAACCCATGGTAAACAGGAACTTTCAATGATATTATTTTTGGTTAAGATGTGGCCCAACTGAATGAGGCTGGGTCTTAATCTGGTTTAGTGGAGTCCTTTATAAGCAGAAGAAATTCAGACATAGTGAGGAGGAAAAAAAGAAACCAAAACAAACCAAAAAGCACGGACAGGAACTGGAAGTCGGAAGTCAACAGAACCCTGGAGAGAAAAGAAAGGATATCGCCATATGATGAGAAAGTCAAGGAACCCAAGGAGAATGCTACTGGCTCCTGGAAGAAGCAAGCCTTCTAGTCTCTGAAACTGTGAGCCAATAAATCCCCATCATTTAAGCCAACCCATTGTGTGGTTTTATCATAGCAGTAGGTCCCATGTGTATTGCCAATAAGGAGTACATGCTCAGTAAACGGTTATTAAAACATTACAGGCACTGGCACAAAGAGTTAACAGCAGAGTGAAATATGGAAAAACTACCCATTACATACTATATTTAGACTATATTTAATAGGAACACCTTACCTGCACTACACTAATACTAGGGTTAAATAATTAGTGGCTGATAAGAGCTCTGGGATGTTTTGTATTATGATAATTGTTTAAAATTGAGAGGGGTGATAGTTGTACGACTAAGTGAAGTCAAAGTGAGACACTGTTTATCTTGAACAGAATATATGCTATGTGAAAACAGGAACCCCCTATTTAATAAGTTAAGCCCTTGATCTTGAGGCTTGCTCTAGGGCTGTTCATGGGAGGCTAAGCCTTCCCATAATTATGCCAAGAGGCACCTCCAGAGAAGCTCTTTCATTGCTCAGATGTGTCCTTTCTCTCTCTAAGCCAAACTCTGCAAACAAATGCATTAAACTCCCCCCTTCGTGGAACACGACTTCACAGGTGGGCTGCACCCGAGGAGAAGCGTTCTGGGCCCACATACACCAGAGTGCTCAGAAGCTCACCGAGTCCTTGCCACATGTCAGGAAACATCCTGCGCTAAGTGGAGTGGCAACATGGGTCACAGCTCCCGGGAATGAGCCTGGCACTGAGGGACTGAAAATGCCTTCTTGACCAAAAGGGGGAAAGAAAGGTAACAAAATAAGGTTACAGTGGCTAAGAGATTTCAAATGGAGTTGAGAGGCTGTCCTGGAGGTTACTCTTACGCAAGTTCCACCTAGATATCCCAGATGGCCACAGTATGCTAAGCCCTAACCAACAGTTAGGTCCCTATCTGAGATTCTATAAGAGTTTCACTCACTAAGTTTTATCTTTCAGAAACTTAAATCCACCAGAGTGTTCCTATGCCAGACAAGGCCTAAAACCCAGAGGCAAGAGCCTCTTTAAGAACAACTACCAGATGTACCCCCTTCCCCATCGTGTTGACACCCCTTTTTGATATAACAAGTTAGGGTGGTCACTGCCTAGACACCCCTGAAGATCGAGAAAGTGATTAAATGAGAGGAAAGAGTAGCAACAGACAAGATAGGATTTAACAAAGGATTATGAATCCTGAATCTGTGTATAAATATATTTATTTAGATGCTAGGGTATTAGAATAGCTAGAAGGAAATAACGGAGATGGTAGAACTGTAACCCATAACATTCTTTGAAATTTGCTCTCTAAACTACTTGTTAGATCATACTTTGAAAGTTATCACTGTTATGTATATATTAAATTATTTGTTAAATTTCACAATAAAAATGTATTAAAAAAACGAAAACTTCTGGATTTAGGAAGTTGCGGGGGGTTGCGTATCAAGGAAGCTGTTCCAAGTCCCCCCAACCCAGAGCTGGAGGAAGCTCTGCTGGGCAGAGGGTGTCAAGGACGAGGGAAAAAGGCCCCGGGGAGGGGGGAAGAGACAGGGAGTAGAAGGAGGGGAGAGATGTAGTCTGGAGCCTGGTCAGGGTGAGAACCGCCCTCCCCACGCCCAGCTGCCCCTTGCCCACCCCAAGCCCACCTTGATCTTGGAGCCAGCAGTGCTGGGACGGCCCTTCTTATCAACATCCAGCTTCTCGGGAAAGAGCATCCGGAGGAAGGCCCTTGGTGAGAAGGTGGGGAGCAGTCAGAGGTGCAGCCAGACCCCGGGGCGCCCTTCCCGAGGGGGCTGCCTCCAGGCCTGGCACCCAGAGGGCCTGCCGTTCTCCTCAGGCGTGGGGGTGTGATGAGCAGGAGGGGGAGGGCTGATTTCATCCTTTTGGTTCTTGAATTTATCTGCATTTTTTACTTCTTCCTCCAGGAGCATGCATGACTCCAGCAGAGAGTAAAATAGAATGAAGTTAAAGTAAGTAATAAAATCTATCAAGTAATGCAGCATCTTGGGCAACTGGAGCAGCTCCCCACCCTAGGAACTATCCTATATGTACATCATTGCATTCTGTGCAGAGAAATAGGTGTAAGAATGCTCGCTGCGGTAGCACTGTTGGTGGTAAGTCAAAGGTAGGAAACTCCTGAAGTGTCCATCAAAGGTGGACCAGTTACATACAAGATTGCTCCCTCCCAATCTTCTTAATGAGACCTTCCCTGACCCCCTGTCTAAAATAGAATGATGGGCCGTTTCGTGGACATGGAGTTTCCATTTGGGGCGATGAAAACATTCTGGAACCAGAGAATGGTGATGGTTGCACACCTTGTGAAGGTATTTAATACCACTGAATTGCACAGTTTAAAATGGCTGAAAAGGGAATTTTTATGCTGTGTGTATTTTTACCGCAATCAAATAAAAAGTTAAAAAAAAAAAAAGATGAACACTTTCTCACTCTCTGAGACTTTATCTGCTTGGCTTTTCTTCACAACTCTTGTCCCGGTGGTTCTCAGACTTTAGTGGACATCAGAGTCATTGGGAGAGCTTGTTAAAACACACATGGCTGGCCTTGCACCCCCAGAGCCTCCCACTCACAGATCTGGGGTGGGGCCCAATCATTTCTAACAAGTTCTCACGTGATGCTGGTGTCACTGGTTCAGACCCCCCCCCCAGGAGAACCCCATCTCTAATTCTGAGCTTTCAAAGATGGTAGCCACTGGCAACATAGCTGTCGAGCCCTTGAAATGTGGCCAGTCTGAATTGAGATGTGTCACAACTGTTAAACCACACACTGGGTTCGAAAGACTTAGTATGAAAAAAAAGAATGTAAAATTTTTTCATGAAGAATTTTTTTAAATGTTGACTGTGGAAATGATCATTTGGGTATATTGAGTTACATAAAACATTCAAGTAATTTCACCTATTTTTTACTTTTTGAATGTTCTTGCTAGAAAATTTAAAATTACACACGTGGTGGGAGTGAGGATTGACAGCAAATATTTGGGCACGAGGGATCTTTTTTGGGGTGACAGACATATTCTAAAATTGGACTGTGGTGATGGTTGCACAGCACTGTAAATTTCTGAAAATGACTGAATTCCACATTTCTTAAAATGGGTGAATTTATACCTCAATAAGACTGTTTTTTAAAGTGTCACACAGGTGATTTGATTTATATTTCTGTTGGATGATGCTGTTCTAGACTACTGATTCTCAAACCCAAATTTGCATGTGGAACCCGAGCAGATCCTGTTAAAATGCAGAGTGTGATTCTGGGTTGGACTCAAGATTCAAGCAGCAAAGTGGAACCCCACTTTGAGAAACACTGTCTCAAAGGACACCTGGTGTTATATTCTCTGTGTCTTTGGGTTTTAATTCGATTTCCATCTCTCCACCACACTGTTGGCTCAATGCCGGCAGCAGCGTCCACTGATTTGTTGCCTCCTCCATCCTCGGAGGTTAAAATGGTGCCCGGCACACAGTAGGGCTTTAATAAAATGTTGAGGTGTAAAAAGCCAAATCATGTGGAATGCAACTGTGGTCAGGGTGGCGGGTCCGTAGGTGTCAATTCAAAGAAAGCTGTGTGTGTATGATGTAAAGAAAGGAAACAGTTCACACCCCTTAGGGAAGCTTGGGTTTGCAGTGGAGCTCTGGAGGGGACATAAGAAATGGACTCCGGGGCTTTCTCTGGGCAGGGGCTGTGTCCCTCAGGAGTGAAGGATCTGTGGGTTTTTCAGTTGTGTTTTTTTTTAAATGTCATTGGCCTTGAGTGACTGCTTGCATCAAACCAGTCATTAAAACACCATCCCAGCCACACAGGCATCTCCCCAGAGTCCAGGGGTGATGGGAGCTCTGGGAAAGAAGGGGTGGACCTGGTCCTCTCCCCATCCCATGGGGTTCCACCCAGAGGCCCCCATGCCCGGGACCACTCACTGCTCACTGGCCTGCATCAGTTCTATGAGGTCAGAGAAGAGCACGTCCCGGTTCCTCTCGCAGAAGCCGCTGACGTTGTAGGAGACCTGGGGGCGGGGGGGGGCATTGGGAGGAGTGAGGGGTTGAGGCCTGGGTAGAGGGGCCCACAGCCCAGGTAGTCATGCATCCCATGGGGGCCTGCTCTGGGGAAAGAGAATTGGGGGTATTGACAGCTGTGGTTGGAGGAGAGTCTATGGAGGGCTATGGTTTAGAATGGGGGAGGCGGGTAGGGGGCTGCAGTTTGCACTGGGGTCCCTGGAGGTCTGATGCCCAAGTTGAGGTTGGTGGTTGAGGGCTGCAGCCTGGGAAGGGGACCCCTGGGGGTCTGCTGTTCCACTTGGAAACAGAAGGTTAGATAGGGTAGCCGTGTTCTGGTCACTTGTGGGGCTGGGGTCTGTGTCGGGGATTACAGCACTGGTTGGGAGCCTTCAGCCAGGGATCTGCTCTCCAGTGTGGGGCTCTCTGTTGTCCTGAGGGAAATGGGGGCTCCAGCCAAGGCAGGAGGTCCCTGGGAGGGTCTCTGGCCCATGTAGAGGCCAGTGGGAGAGTACAGTCCTGACAATGTGTGTGTGTTGGCGGGGGAAGACTGTGGCCAGAGGATTTCTTGTCTTGGGGAGAGGTCAGGGGTGGGGGAATGGGGGGGTCAGGTAGAGGGTGGCACGGCTCCAGCCAGGGATCCCTGGGGATTTGCTCTCCAAACTGGGATCAAAAGGTGATGGGGGGCTGTGTCCTTGGTCAGGAGTTAGAGGGGTTTCAGGATCTGCAGCAGAGGCAGGCAGCCCCCCGGGGGTCAGTGGGGGTTTCTAGGGGAGCCATGGCTTTGATCTGAGGCCAGTGGGTTTCTGCAGCACTGGCTGAGGGAACATGGTGGGGGGCCCCAGAACACTTTGGAGGTTTGAGAGTTTCTCTACCTGCTCACTAGGGGAGGGTTGGTGGAAGGCAGCCCTGACTGGGGGTCCGAGTTGGGGGGTGGTGATCCGGGGCTCCCTCCGGGTTGGGGTGGGGAAGCCGCGGCCCAGGCCGAGCGGAGGGTGCACCTTGCCGGCGTAGTGGTGGATGACGAAGCCGGCGCTCCAGCTGTTGAAGTGCTCGTGGCTGCCCACGGCCGCCTGCAGTTTCTGCAGCAGTGTCTGGTCGGCGCCGCCGCCGGTGGCGTGCATGGTGGCACACACGTCGTCCAGCACGCTCATGATTCCCGGGGGGCTCTGCGTACAAGGGCAGGGCTGGGTTGCTCGGCCTGGTCTGGTCCTGCCCTTGCCCCGTCCCGGCTGCCAGCAGGGGGAGCTGGTGGCCGTGAGTGGGGAGGAACTGGAAGAGGGGCGAGGGCTAGAGCTGCGGGCACTTAAGACCCCCAAGTTCTGGGATTTCCAAATATAAGGGCAAAAGGTGGTGGTGGGAGGCCCGGGGTGTGTGTGTGCTAGCAAGGACAGAGGCGGGGCATGCTCACTAAGGCATCCACGCCTCCACCCCATCCCCAGACTGGGGGTGCCTGGCGGGGGGCCTGCCAACGCTGGTCCCTCTGGGAGGGAATGAATAAATGGAGCGCTGGTGGGCAGGGTGGGATGGGGTGCTTCACTTACGCTCCGTCTGCCCAAGGAGGGGGGTGGCATGTGGGGTAGAGAAAGGCTTGTGTGAGACGTGAGCCATCCTGGGGGGCATGTGACGGAGCCTGCCCTGCCCAGGGTCTGCCAGCCCCGGGGCCCGGAGAGACCCCTGCAGCTTGCCAGGTCCAGCCCTCACCAGCTTGTTCTCGATGAGGTCACAGACGACTTTGTTGTTGAAGTACTGGATGGGGGTCCAGCGGATGCCCTCCTGGACATACTCCTCCTGGGGTGGAAGAGGGGGCAGGGATGGGGCTCCGTGCCCTGGCTGAGGGGTGTGTGTATGTGTGTGTTTCTAGAATGCAAGCTCCACAAAGGTGGGTGAAGGAGACGCGGCCGGTGCCCCACCCACCTCCTCCTCATCTCCTCACTCTGGACCATGTCTAGCAACAAACTCGAGTTTTCCTGGTGTGGGGCAGACCAGAAGTGTCAGGGAAGCTCTTGAAGACCCCAGCTCCCTTGCTCCTTTGGCGTCCCAGCAGAATTGAGCCCCAGTTGCCTGCCGTTGTGTACCTTGCTATGGTCAATTGAGTTTTGGACCCCCGAGAAACTTCTTCCCCTTGATCTCATTTCTGTGGGTGTGAACCCATTGAAAATAGGTCCATTTGAAGATGTGACTTTTAGGTTAAGATGTGGCCCAATGCAATCAGGATGGGTCTTAATCCAGATGACTGGAGGCCTTTACACAACAAAAAGAAATTCAGATGTAGAGAAAGCTGTGGGGCAGGGAGGAGCTGGGAGATGGAAGTCAGCGGAACTGGGAAGAGAGTGGACAGGACATTGCCATGTGACGTGTAGGCCAAGGAACCCAAGGATTACTGCCACCCAGAAGGCTGCTGACCCCAGGAGGAAACAAGCCTCGTAGCCTCTGAAACCGTGAGAGCTTATACATCCCTATCATGGTGGTATTTATCATAGCAGCCGGGAAACTGAGACACCCACTCACCCACGCACCCTGTTTGGGCTCCTTCTCTGTTCTGTCTCACTTCCTCGTTCCCCTCCTGCTGCTTCCTGGGGTCACCTCCCACATAATATTTGTTTCGGGCTGTGCTTCAGGAGTGTGTGTGTGTGTGTCCATATTTAGAATACCAGGGATTTTTGTTTATCTTGTTCACAGCTGTGTCCCTAGCACCTAAAATAGTCCCCAGCACACAGCAGGTGCTCAATAAATAATTGTTGAATGAGTGAACCAAGACGGCCTTTCCTAGCCCTTGACAAAGCTTTTGAAGGAAATCTTAGGAAGGAGCCAGGATGGGTAAGACAGAGGGAGGTGGGAATGGCGGCTGGGTCTGGAGCACCCCCTGGCTGCTCAGTCACCTTTGTGGTCCCCTCCCCATCACACCCACTCCTTCCTCAGCAATGCCCCCCACCCCCGGCCCACCTGCTCAGCCTTCAGGGTGAGCTCGATGAAGATCTGCTGCAGCTTCTCATTGACAAAGTTGATGCAGAACTGCTCGAAGCCGTTTTTCTGCAGAGGGAGGGGGAGGGCCCCCCCTCAGTGCACTGATGCTGGAGGTGGGGGGAAGGGCAAGGGGAGGCAGGAGCCATACCTGGAAGATCTCGAAGCCATAGATGTCGAGCACGCCAATGCTGTATTCCTCCTGCGGCTTCTGCATGGCGCGGTTGATGGCCTGAGGGTGGGGACAGAGGGACGGGGTGCCTGGTCAGGCCCATGCCCAGCTGGCCACTCTCTTGATGTGACTCCAGCCAACCTCATGGTACTGTGTCCCTTCCCACCAGCTTCTCTACTGCCTTCCCCAGCTCTGTGCACCCCCAAGCACCCCCCCCCACTAGAAGCTCAGGTATCAGGAAGCATTGGGGTTCCTGACTTGGGAGCTGGCTGTGCCACTTCCTGGCTGTGTGACCTTGAGTAAGCTGCCAAACCTCTCTGTTTTCTCCTCTTTAAAATTGGTTAACAACGGCAACTGCCTTATGGGGTTGTTTGAGGAGTAAATAAGCACTTAGTGCCTGACACACACCGAGCACTCTATAAATGTTCACTACTATTAATATTATCCTTGGACTTGACACCTTCTGTTCCAACTGCCCCCCTCTAGCCCATCGCCTTGTTCCTTGGCCGCCCTCTTCACTGCTTGCAACTGCACCCACATTTCTCCATCCTTCTTACGTCCTTCATCCTGGTTTGGATGTCTCCAGCAGCTCCCTCTTTCTTGGACTCCAAGCCACCCAGCCAGAGGAAGCCTCTAAAACTTCCACCCGATCACCTCCCGCCCCCCTTAGAGCTCCTGCCATGGCCAGGAATGGGTGAGGTTATGACAGCCAAGCCTCTCTCCCCACTTGGCTGTGTTTGGGTGTTTGGCACACATGAGGCACTCCATAAAGGTTCGTAGCGCGGGAGCTC
This sequence comes from Bradypus variegatus, assembly GCA_004027775.1. NCBI lineage: Eukaryota > Metazoa > Chordata > Mammalia > Pilosa > Bradypodidae > Bradypus > Bradypus variegatus. The sequence continues at coordinate 31,834 of PVKY010001361.1, forward strand.
CTAGCCTGCACCCCCAGCCCCGGCCCCACTCGCCTCCACAAGGAAGTCGAAGAGGCGGGAGTAGAGCCCCTTGGCCAGGGCATCGCGGGTGTAGGCCGCCTGCTCCACATTGAGCGTCACATTGATGGACTCGCTGCGCCCGCCCCAGCGGCTGTCCATCTTGCGGCTGGTCAGCTTCTCCTGCAGCCGTACGCTGTCAATGCCCAGCAGGTAGGCGGGAAAGGCCAGGACTGGGGGCAGAGCACAGGAGGGCAGGACAGCCAGTCAGGGCGTGGTGCAGGCAATCCCTCCACACCCCACTATCATGCACAGAGACATGTACCCGGTCCCACAGTTCTTACCTGCCAGCCCCCCAGGTCCCCATATACCTCCTGGTGCCAAAAGAGGAGTAATAGCTCATCCACACACACACCTATCCGATACTCCACTCTGACATGACACAGGCAGCCATCAAACCGTCCATACACAGGCCCCCAGGCCTCCATACGTGGGCTCCCCAGGTCCCCATACACAGGCCCCCCTGGTCCCCGTCACAAGGTCCCACACAGGCCCTTGGGTCCCACATACAAGCCCCCAGGTCCCCATACACAGGCCCCAAGTTCCCATATACAAGCCCTCAGGTCTTCATACAGAAGCCCCAGGTCCCCATATACAAGACCCCAGGTCTCTGTACACAGGCTCCCTGCCCCGGTCCCCATACACAGGCCCCCAGGTCCCTGTACACAAGCCCCTCCGTTCCTCACAGACCAATCCCCACCTGTACTCCCCTCCAGCACTACCCCCCCCCCAGCACCCCCACTTACG
>PVKY010001362.1:0-32671 GCA_004027775.1 Bradypus variegatus
ACCGGAAAATGGGCCGGAAACCACTCTTGGTGGCAGTCTTCAGTCTCCAGCCGGATGTTCTGTCCTGACCTCAAAGAGCTGGGGCCCTGGGGGAAGGGCTACCAAGGAATGGAGCCTCGGGTTTATCTCTGTAAAATGGAGCCAAAGATGAACGCCCCTGGGAGGGAGGGGGGCTGGGGCTGTGCAGGAGCGACGGGGTGCAAGCTGGGTGTCCAGACTTGGAAAAGGCGGGCCGGCAGGCAGGAGGGCCCTTGCAAAGCAGCCAGGCCTGGAAGGTGAAGCGTTTCTAACTAACTCGCCAGGCCCACCTCCTGTTGGCTTCTGCAGCCCTCACCTCAGATGCCAGCCCTGACCACCCTCTCAAAGAGGTTCCCCAAGTCATCCCTTGACCCCAATTCATTCTGATCATCATCCTTCTTCCATCTCACATCTCTTTCCCTTTCTTGTGTCATGATCCACGGCCCCTGGGCCAGGTTCAGGGTGAGGTGCATGAGGCATTTATTTGCTTCTTGCACAAAATTTAAGGGGTGCCAAAACAACTCGGACCCCAAGATAGAAAATATTTTAACGAAATAGCTATTTTTTCCAATTCAGTTTTATTGAGATACATTCATATACCATACAATCATCCAAAGTGTACAATCAGTTGTTCACAGTATCATCACACATTGTGCATTCATCACCAAAATCAATTTTTGAAACTTTTCCTTACTCCCCCCCAAAAAAATGATAATAAAAATAAGAATAAAAATACAGGTAAAGAACACCCAAAATATCCCACCCCTCCATCCCTTCCTGCTATTCATTTAATTTTTTTCTCATTTTTCTATTCATCTCCATACACTGGATAAAGGGAGTGTGAGCAACAAGGTTTTCACAATCCCACAGTCACACCATGTTAGCTACATAGTTACACAATCATCTTCAAGAATCAAGGTTACTGGGTTGCATTTCGACAGTTTCAGGTATTTCCTTCTAGCTATTCCAATACACTAAAAACTAACAAGGGATATCTATGTAATGCAAACCTCCAGAATGAACTCTCGACTCCATTTGGAATCTCTCAGCCACTGTACTTTATTTTGTTTCATTTCTCTTCCCCCTTTTGGTCAAAAAGATGTTCTCAGTCCCACGATGCCGGGTCCAGATTCATCCCTGGTAGTCACGTCCCCCCTGGCCAGGGAGATTTACACCCCTGGGAGCCATATCCCACACAGGCAGGAGGGTGAAATAGTTTTTAAAAATCAAAATCAATTCAAAAGAATCCAAGATGAACAGAATTATCAACCTTTTAAATAAAAGCAGTGTGGGAACCCTGCACTTGCATGACCTGGCCCTGCTTCCAATAAAACTTTATTTACAAAAGCAGGCAGCCAGTTTGTGTGCCCTGGCTTGCCAAATTTATTTTTTAACAGGGCATTAAAATATTTTTTTCCTTGATTACTGAGTAAACTGCGCACTCGCCTCGTCCTGGAGTCCCTGTCCTGGTTCGAGTGCAAGAACAAGCGAATGAATGAGAGTCTACTCCAGAGAAGCGTGGGCTCCGCCCCTGGCGCGTCGGCCCCGCCCCCGACGCGCCGGCCCCCGCCCCTTGCATATCGGCCCCGCCCCCGCGCCGCGCCGCCGCCGGTCGCCTTGGGCCCACACTCGCGCTCACGCCCGCGCGTCACTTCCGGGGCGGTGGCGGGAGCGACGCCAACTTCCGCCCGCGGGGGAGAGGCGGCGCTGGAGGCCGGGTCGGGTCGCGGAGGGACCGACGGACGCACGGGCGGGCGGCCGGGCGCCATGGAGGGCGGCCCCGGGGCCGAGGGACGCAGGCCCGGGCGGTGAGTGCCGGGCGGGGCCGGACGCGGCGGCGCGGGGCGGCCTCCGTGCTGCCCGCGACCGTTTAGGGAGCCGGGCCGGGCCGCGAGGCCCAGACAGCCCCGTCGGGCTCTCCCCGGGATCCCGGGACGGCCGGGGACCCGGGCCAACCCCCGTCCCCTGCCATCCAGCCTGTTTCCAGGGGTGAGCGCCCACCCTGTTGGGGTCGCGGTGCCCGTCGGAGCTGCGGACCCTGCTCCTCTCCCCGAACCTGCCTCCCGCTGCCAGCCCTGGCCGAGTCCTTCTTTCTAACCGTCCGGGCGCCTTCTTGCCCGGCTCAGACACCGGGGTGGGCTCCCCGGGCTCCACTGCGGACTGCTCTCCAGGTCCCAGCCAGAGAGTGCTCCCCAGCCCGTCACCCACGGCGTCGGGCCCGGGCTCCAGAATCCTCTGTCTCCTGGTTTCCCCCAGGACGGAGTCCAAAGTCTGCACCCCGCCGGGCTCATGGGGCACTGCCCTCTTTGGCTTCCCCCTGGACCTGTCTGCTCACCCCTTCTTCCTCCCAGGCTCGCCTCTAGCCAGAACGAGTCACCTGCAGCTCCTGGAGCACCCTGTCACCCCTGGGGTTCTGCACGGGCCCCTCCTGCTTCTTTCCCATCCCCTGTCACCCAGCCGTTTCGCCTGCACCCTTCGGATTGCACCTTCTTCCCAGCCTGTTTCCCCAGCCGGAGCGGCTGAGAAAGGTGCCACCACATTCATCTGTATTTAGGGTGTCTTAGAGTATTGAAATTGCTTGTCAGTTCTCATAACCCACCAGCTCTGGCAGAAGGGTGCCCGGTGTGTGCTTGGGCACAGAAGCCATGAGACTTTGCATGCCAGGGGCACGTACCCGCGAATGAGGCATCGAGGTGTGCCTTGCTCAGCCCAAGGCCTAGTTCACCGACGCCCCATAAATGATGGGCGTGAAGCCCTGTGTGTGGTTCCCTCTGTTCCTTGTCAACGCCGGCAGACCCTGGAGGTTCTTTTCCTCCCGTAGCTTTCCCCTGGCCCTTAGCCATGAATCTTTGGTCCATTCAGTCAGCAAATGCTTATTGAGCAGAAAGAAATACCCACCCTGCCACTGCAAAGTTTCTGGTTGGGGATGGGGGTAAGCGGTAAATGTGTCAATACAAGCCATGGTGAGTGCCATGAAGACAGGGATCTTGAACCAGTGGCCTGATGTGGATGGCCAAGGAAGGCTCCCCTGAGGTCTGGGCCTCAGAAATAAGGTCTGCAGGATGGGCCGGACAGGGGCAGGGAGTAGCTGGTGAGATTGGAGACAGGAACATGCACAGAAGAGCAGTGTGGGCTTGGGCTCTGAGGCCAGAGGGTCAGTGTGGCTGGTGTGCAGAGGCGGGGCTGGGGTGTGGGGAGATCGTGGTCCAAAGTGAGTGAGGCTGGGGAGGTTGGCCCAAGTGGGAAGCCAGCCTGGCTGGCAGTGCCATGGCATCTGGCCCTTGTCCTGGGAATGGTGGGAGGTCACGGGACACCCCAAAAGGGAGGCAGTTTGATTAGTTTTGTGTTGTAAAGAGATCCTTTGGCTGCTGGGGGAGGGGCCTGGGATGGCCAGTAGTGGGTTGATGCTGGCAGTGGGGAAACCAGCATGGCGGAGGTGATGGGGGGGGTGGCGTCCAGAGGTGTCACCGGCAGGCCTGTTGCGGGACTGGACCATGCCTGGATCTCTGGCTTGGTTGGTGGGCTTGTCCCCTGGAGGTGGGGCTTCCTCCCTGCCCACTGGGTTCTCAGCCAGCCCTTCCTCTCAAAACCAGCCTGTTTGCGCCACTTCTGGTGCTGGGCCCCTCAGAATACGTTGCAGGCTATAGGCCAGTTTCCCAACCTTGGCACTGCTGACAGTTGGGCCCGGATAATTCTTTCTTGTGGCGCCATCCTGTGTGTTGCAGGGCATCAAGCAGTGCCCCCAGCCTCCCTCCTGATGCCAGCAGCACCCTGTCCCCAGTTGTGCCAACCGCAGCTTCCCTGCAGGCAGACTTGCCTTTGTCTGAGAATCCCAGAGAAGCTGAGAGCCTCCAAAAAAACACTCAGACATGAAATCTGCCTCTTTTTGGAGTGGGGGGTGTTGGGGACTCCTTGAGGCTGTCCACATCCCCACTGTGGCTTTTCCATTTCTCTCACTGCCTCCCTGTGTGTTCCCAAGTCTGGGTGACTGCTGGGACATAGCTCTGTCTAGCCGCTGGCCCCGGGTCCCAGGTCTGGAGGGAGCCAGGTGTTTCTATGTCCCTGGGACTGTTCTGTGGTGGGCTGTGAGCCACCCAGTGTCCTCATGACCTGTGGGTGAGAGCGTGCTCTGGGGATGTGTGAGTGACCTGTGTACAGGTGCATGTCCACAGGGCCCCCGTCTGTCTCGGCATTTGCTCCTCTCCACCCAGGGGTCAGACATGGGGACCCCAAGCCGAACATGCCCAGGTGTGCTGCTCCGACTGAACTGTGTCTCCTGGCCATGTTCACATCTGTAGGAAAAGGTGTAGGAAGTGCAGAGGTTTTCCTCAGACCTCTGCATCTTTGTCCTGTCTGTCTTGGTGGCCCCGTACATGCTCGTAGCTGCTTTAGCAGTTCAGCTGTTTTCGACTCGACACACAACATTCCTGAGCACTGCATAGAAAGGGAGAGCATCTGGGTCTCTACCCCAAGCCGGGCCCTTGGCCCCTTCAGCCATCGCCCCACTCCCACGGGAGGGAAGCAGTGTCTGTGTTTATAAGTGGGGAAACCGAGACCCAGAGGGTTGACCGCCTTGCCCCAGCCCCCTCTCAGAGCTGACTCCTGGCCTTGAGCCCCTGACGCCCAGAGCTGCTGTCCGGGCCCAGTGGGGCCTCCGGAGCCTGGCAGCGCATCCTGCCTTTGTTTCCAGAGCCTTTGTTTGTTGTTTCCTCCCCCTGGACTCCTGCCCCCAGCTGTCCAGGTCCCGCCTGTCCTTGTCTCCTCGGCAGCAGGCCCGTCCCCTCTGAGCATGCCTGGGTGCTGGCTGCCCTAGGGGAGCTGAGCGGAGTCCCATCCTGCTTGTTTTTGGGTCTCTTTGTTCAGCAGTCTGTCCTTTCCTTGGCCACCTCTGACATCCGGAGGTGACAGACAAGTCCTTGAAGGCTGCTTGGAGATGGGGGTGGAAGAGCAGGGGGACAAGTCTGGGGCTGCAGGGGGTGTGGGGGGGTGAGGTCTGTGTGGGGTGGGGGCTGATGGCCTCACCCTGCCCTCTGAGGCTGGGCTGCTGAATGAATGTGGGTTCAAATGGCTAGATTGGGGACCACAGGCTCGGCCTGGTGTGAGCAGGCAGGTCCCCTCTGCGTTCCCCTTGGCTCGCCCTCGAGCTCCTTCTTCCCCGGGAGGGTGGACTCACGTGGGGACACCCTGCAGGGGCCGGGGCCGGGGCCGGGGAGGCCGGGCCAGGGTCCTGGAAGGGAGTGTCACGCCTCGGCTTCCCCGCAGGGCCCCCCACTGCACAACATGGAGACGCGAGGCTGCGAGGCTCCCGAGGGCTCGGCTTGGACCGCGGTGGGGCCGGGCCGCAGCCTCCTAACGGGGCTCTCGTCTGCGGCGGTGGCTGGGGGCACGTCCTCCCCCCGGCCTGCGTCCCAGAGCACCCACACGTCCCCCCTGCCTGGGGCCCGCCATGAACGGCCTGTCAGTCAGTGAGCTCTGCTGCCTCTTCTGCTGCCCGCCCTGCCCCGGCCGCATCGCCGCCAAGCTTGCCTTCCTGCCTCCAGAGCCCACCTACTCACTGGTGCCAGAGCCCGAGCCAGGGCCCGGTGGGGCAGGGGCCACTCCCTTGGGGATACTGCGGGCCTCGGCTGGCAGCCCCGGGCGCTGGAAGCTACACCTGACGGAGCGCGCCGACTTCCAGTACAGCCAGCGGGAACTCGACACCATCGAGGCCTTCCTGACCAAGAGCGGCCGCGGCAACCGCGTCGCCTGCATGTACGTGCGCTGCGTGCCCGGTGCCAGGTGAGCCTTGTGCCCTGGGGACCCCTGCCTGTCAGGTGGGGCCTGTCTTCCACCCTTGAATGCTCCTCGCCGTGGGGCTGGGAGCCCAGGGCCGAACTGAGCCCCCGGGGGTCTCTGAGGTCAGCTGCACGGGGGAAACTGAGGTCTGCTCTGGTCTTGGGGGGCCTGGGGCCTCAGCACCCATCCAGCTGGCCAGCTGTGGGCCCCATTACCCCGACACAGTGGCCAGGCCCATGGACCCCCCAGCTCTTCCCCAAGCTTTGGGGTAAGGGCAGGGGGCAAGGGGTGGCCGCCTGAGCCCTCCAGACCAGGTGGGTCCTGGCTCCAGGCCTGGGTGCAGAGGGCGAGCTCGGACCGTCGTGACCCACCCAGGCAGGGCCAGGGGGATGTCTGCTTTCCCTCTGCTGGTCTCCCCAGACAGCCCCGGGGCCTGGGCAGGAAAGGGGCATGGTGCCATGCTCAGGTTCCTGGGAGTGGGTGGGAGTGGGCTGGATGCTGCAGACCGAGCAGGGAGCTGTGCGTCTGTCCCAGAGCAGAGGGTCGCACTTCGAATGGGGGCTGACGGCCCTGCCAGCAGGGAAGGCGCTGGCTCATTCTCTGGGAAGATCCAAGTGGCATGCCACCCTTAGGGGCAGTCGAAGCCAACTGCCCACAAGGAATGGTCTGGAGTTTCGGTGGGCACCAGAGGGGATGAAGACGGTGGGCGCTGCGGTCAGGGCCCGAGAACGGGACTGATGGTCCCAGTGTCCCCCTTGCACAGATGGAAGCCTGGGGCACAGCTGGTCACCCAGCAGGAGGGAACCCAGCTACTGCGGGGCTCAGGCTGCCTGTCTTCCCCCTGGGAAGCTGCAGGGGCAGAGCTGGGGGCCCAGGCCTCGCCCCCCACTTCCTGCTGGCCCCTGACCTGCTCCCCTCCCAGGTACACGGTCCTCTTCTCCCACGGCAATGCAGTGGACCTGGGCCAGATGAGCAGCTTCTACATCGGCCTGGGCACCCGCATCAACTGCAACATCTTCTCCTACGACTACTCGGGCTACGGTGTGAGCTCGGGCCGGCCCTCGGAGAAAAACCTGTATGCTGACATTGATGCCGCCTGGCAGGCCCTGCGCACCAGGTGGGCCCTGCCTCCTGCAGGCCCCGGGTGGCCCCAACTAGGGGTGTGGGGTGCTGGGTGGGAGAGGAGGGCTGGCTCTCCAGCTCCGCCCTGGGCAGGGCCGGGCAGGGGCCGCTGCTGGGTCTGGGGGCTGGCCTGGGGGGGCGTGGGTGGGGGCAGTGTCCTGCTGGCTGTCCTGTCCTGCTGAGGGAGGAGTGCAGCCGCTCCCCAGGCTCAAGCCCCCCAGCACACAGCCATACTTGGTTCCTGGGGTGCCTGCCCCTGTCTGCCATGCCCTCCTTGGTTACACAGGTCCTGGGACCCCCCCCCAATCTCTGTGCCCCTCATCAGCTTGCAGAGCCCCAACCTGTGCCCAGCACTGCTTCGGGGTCAGGCAGGCCCACCCCTGCCCTCCTGGAGCTGGGCCCAGCTGGCTGACCGGTTTGACCCACTCTGGCAGGGAGCAGGTGCCTGTGCAGAGCCCGCGGCCCTGGGGACGGGGAGGCCTGTTGCCATAGTGACACCAGGCCCAGGGGACCCATCCTGTGCCTCCAGACGGCACAGGTCCTCCTGGGGCACCCATCGGCTTCCTCTAGCCCCTCTTGCAGCCCCAGCTGGTGGGGGCCACTGGCTCGATCACAGGCTGCTGTGGGGTGAGGGCTCCACCTCTGTCCACCTGTCCTGCTGCCATGAGTGTCCTTCAGAAATGTGCTCCCAGAGCCCCAGAGGCTGCGAGTGACAGTGGGAGGCAGGGGGGCCTTGGGCCAGAGAGGTGACCCGGGGACCAGGGAAGCCTGGGGAGAAGCAGCCGTGTTTGGGATGTGTCCTGTTTGTCTGAAGAGACATTTGGGTGGCAGTTGGGGCTTCCTGCCTGGGCTGGGCAATGGGGCAGGCCTGGAGCTAAGTACAGAGGTGGCCTCGGCAACCTGGGGAGCAGGACAAGGTCGGATGGACCCTCTCAGACTGGGGGGTGGCCAGGGTGGTTACTGTGGTTACTGGGGAGAGCTGCCGAGAGCCCCAGGGTAGAAAGGAGAGGGACACGTGCAGGATGTTTCTGGGAGGGAAGGCCCAGATCGGTGGGGCCTTGTCCTCCGGGAGGTGGGCCATCCCCTAGGGAACAGCTCTGAGGGTCAGTGAGGAGTGGGGAGCTAGGCTTGCCGAGGCCTCCAGGAAGGGGCCCCAGGAAGGAGGTGGAACCCAGAGTCACTGCTCGCCTGTGTGATCCTAAGCTCTCGAATGTGGCGGGCCTGGAGGTGGCACAGGGTCCTCCATCCCCCCTGCTTCCCCAAGTGGGACCTGGGAGGGCTGTCTGCTGCGAGGGAGGGCAGGGGCAGGAATGCTTGGAGCGGGTCCTGGTGTGGGAAGAGGCTGGCACCTCTTGTCTGCAGGTGGGACCAGGTGGGGCAGCCCTGCCCTCCCCATCCAGGCCTGGCCAGGTGCCTGCCCCCTGCAGCCTGTCTGCTCTGGCCTTGAAACGAGGGGCAGAGCCAGGGGACCGACCCTGCTGCCTTGTGGGCCTGGGCGGGGGAGGGTTCCTGATCGATGTGGGACGGTCCAGGGACTCTCAGGTGACCCGGCCCTCCGTGCCCCGCCAGGTACGGCATCAGCCCCGACAGCATCATCCTGTACGGGCAGAGCATAGGCACGGTGCCCACCGTCGACCTGGCCTCGCGCTACGAGTGTGCCGCCGTCGTGCTGCACTCCCCGCTCACCTCGGGCATGCGCGTGGCCTTCCCGGACACCAAGAAGACCTACTGCTTCGACGCCTTCCCCAAGTGAGCCCGGGGACGGGGCGGGGCCTCCAGGGGCGGGCGGGGTCTGTGGGGGCGGGGCCCCGGGGCGGGCGGAGCGCTCACCCGGCCCCCCCGCCCCCCCAGCATAGAGAAGGTGTCCAAGATCACGTCGCCTGTGCTCATCATCCACGGCACGGAGGACGAAGTGATCGACTTCTCGCACGGGCTGGCGCTCTACGAACGCTGCCCCAAGGCCGTGGAGCCGCTATGGGTGGAGGGCGCGGGTCACAACGACATCGAGCTGTACAGCCAGTACCTGGAGCGCCTGCGCCGCTTCATTTCCCAGGAGCTGCCGAGCCAGCGCGCCTAGTCCGGGGCGCGAGCCGGGACCTCAGCAATAAGGACCTCGCCCCGCCTGCCCCGGGACTGCCTGGGGGCTCGGGGCTGCGTGAGCACCCTCAGGCATTCGCAGGCGAGGGGCGCCGGGCCGGGACCCCGCCCCGGCCCAGGGGCTATGGACGATGGACTGGAGATGACGGGAGCTATGCTCTCCTTCCCTTTTGGAAACAGGAAGCAAACATGGGAAAACAAATATTAAAGGTTTAAAATTTTCGAATGGTTCTTCCTTTCGTGGTTCGAGCGCGCAGTCACCAGGAAAGATTGGGGGGCTCTCTCCTCGGTTTGACAAATGCAGATGCCTGGTGTTTCCCCGGGGGAGTGGGAGAGAGTGGAGTCTGGCTGTTGATTTGCAGGGCAGGTGGGTGGGTGGGTGGCGGAATTCGCCCGGCGGGCTTCCAGGGAAGGCAGCGAGCTGTCCGTCTCCATGGCAACCCTGGGCGGCGTGGCGCGGTACCGCGCAGCTCCCGTTGGCCCTAGGACGGCTTCAGACGGGCAAGAAAGGGCGTCCCCCTGGGGGCCTTTGACCCTACATTGATGAGGAGAGTCTCAGGCACAAGCGGCTGCTCAGCCGGCGTCGCGCACCTGGGCCTCTGAGCCCGGGCCGCATCCGCAGCAGCTCCGCTTTACCTGGGTCCGCGTCTCCTTTAAAAGGGGGCGGCACTTCGGTCTGGGGGCGGGGGCGGGGCGTGGCCGCGCGGGACACGCGCTGTACCGGAAGCGGAAGTGACGTCGCGCGCGGCCGTAGACGAGGCGGCGGGTCGAGTGAGAAGGTGGCTGAGGCCGCGGGGGTAAGTGGCGGTGGCTGGAGCTGCTGGGGCCCGCGTGCGGGCCGGCCCCTGTCCCGGCGGGCGACGGTGCGCGCCGCGCCCTCCCCCTGGGCCTCGACGTCCGCACCGGCAAAGCGGGACCCGGGGCTGCCGCGAGGACTCGGGGGCCGCGCGGAGGTCCGGGCCGCCGGATGAGCGCGCGCCAAGCCTCCGATTGGGCCCCGCAGGGCTGCGGGCCGCTCGCAGCCGGGCGGGTGGGACCTGGCCTGCTGGAAGCGCCCAGCGACATGCACAGCCGGGCCGCTGTTCCCGTTATGGCCGCCCGGGACGCCCCCTCCCCTCCTGCTGACCTTTAACACCAGCAGGCGGCCTGGCCTGGGGGCAGCCTGCGAAGCGCCTGGCCCTCTGCCCTTCCCGAGCCCTACAGGCCTCTCTTGCTGGTAGGCTGGGGGTCATTCTTGCAGATTCCGGCCAGTAAGGAGCAAGTCCCAACAGGAGATGCTCGCTGCGTCTTCACTGGAGCAGAGAGCATCCGTGGCCCCGTGTCCCCTGCGCTCCTCGCATGCGCTCCCCCTGCTCTGTGCTCCCGCGGACTCCTGGCCCTTTGCTTCTCCCAGAGCATGTTGTCTGTTGTCGCCTCCTGAGCCCAGTAGAATATGCGTTTCCTGAGAGCTGGACTCCCCCGTGTCCTCCAGCGCAGCAAGTTCAAACTAACCGAGTAGGGTGGAAGAGGTCTTTTCTCACATGCACAATAAATAAAAGTCCCCAGAGTATGAAAGGGTATTGGGTGGAATCTCAATGTCTTCCCCTCTTCTGACCTTCCAGGCCTGGTTCCCCCGCTTCTGGGGCACACAGAAACCAGCTTCTGTCTTGTCAACAAAGCCGATCCTTGCACATCTACCTGCTTTTGTACAAAAGATCACTCACTTTGATGTGGCTTTTTTACTTAAGGTAGTGTGGAGATGTCACCCTGTATGTTTGGAATATAAATCCAAACATTCGTTTTAATGACTGCAGTGCATTTTATTAGTAATATATTTAGCCTGTTACCTGTCAGTGGAGATTTAGGTAGTTTTGTAACAACAAGCATAAACAACCTTTGTCCCCAGGCAGCATATTTCTTTCAGCAAAACTCTTCACATGGAATTGCTAGGTTGAAGGGCATAAGCTGTGTTCCTTCCAAAGATGTCTAAATGGGGCATTGGTCTTGGAACTAGTGCCCGATGTCCCCCGCCCTTGTCAGTGCTGCATCTCACAGATTTGGTTGTTGTGAAATGGTATTTCAGTATAGCTTCATTGACATCTCCTATAAGTAAAATCGAATTTCTTGATGTTTTGTCAGAGTTCTGTTATGCTAATCATTGCTACCATTAATGATAATGATTTTCAAACTGGAACATTGCTATTTATTATAACCATGTGTATATTTTAAAGTCATTGGTATTAATATGCTCTCCCCGTTTTCTACTGGCTTGTTGCTGTTATTGTTTCCTAGCAGCACTTTGCATATTAAGGTCACTCGCCCTTTGTCTTTTAAGAGAGTTTTACCAGATTGCCGTTTGTCTTTGACTTGATGTTTTTCTGTTTTTGGCCATGCAGACATTTAAAATTGTTACTCGTTCTTGCTAGACTTTTTTCATTTACGGCTTCTGCATTTTTTGTATCATGCTCAAAAGTATCTTCTCTACTGCAGTATTAAAAAGCAGCCATATTTTCTTCCAAAAATGTACTTGTTTTATTTATTTATTATTTAACATTCAAAGTTTTCATCTAATTTTAGAAAGTGCTTTTGGTAAAGAGTGAAACAAGCCTTTTTTTTTTTTTAACCCAAATCATTTGCCCCAACTCTATTTCCTGAAAAAGCTGGGAACTCTGTCAAATGCCCATTTCTAGTGTCTATCTGGGTCCGCTTCTAGATTCCATATCACCCAATTTGTCGGGATTCTACTGTCTCAATTACTTAATAGCCTTGTTACTCTTGAATGTGTATTTTTCACTTCAGATGAGCATTTCTGGTTTCCCCACCTTGATCTTTTTTGAGGAAATTAGAATTTCTTAGATTTATAGATTAAATTGAGAGGAAACTGACATCTTAAAATGAATAGTTGACGACTTGAAGGCATTTCATATGATACTAGTTCCACAAGACACTCTCAGAAAGAAGGGGTTTGACAACATGTGGGGACCCTCCCTCACCCCAGGATGTGGGTAGCCACAGTGCATGATGGGAGGACCGTGCAGCGACAGTGACTGGGGAGAAGGCAGTGGAACATTCCGGAATGCCCCCTTCCCTCCCCTTCTCCTCGCTTGGTATGGCCCTCGGGCCAGGCTGCCTGGGAGAGGAGCCAACGTCCAGTTCTCCAGGCTGTGACTTCCCAGGACATGTGTTCACACTGGCCAGCATTCTCTCGCCACCAGCAGGCGCCCGAGCACGCACCGGACACTGTCACCCAGGCTCCCCTCAGACTGGGGTCCCGGGTCCCAGAAGCAGGTTCCAGCGCTCTGTGTCCCGTGGCCCACGTGCCAGGTCCTGAGACCCCAGGGGACAGCAGCAGGGATGGCGGAGGGGGTGGCAGACGTGTCGGCCTCAAGCACCGGCCCCGGCACTGCCCACTTGAGCCCCGTCTGCGCCGACTGCCTCTCACACGGGTCCCCCAACCCTTCCCCCCGTGCAGTCTTCCCTCGCTCCAGGCATCACGTCACCCATTAAACAGCGGGCAGGGCCCCCCAGCTGACTCTGCTGTCTCTGTGGGCTCCAGCGGCCACCTCAGCCACCCTCCAGTCCTCCTGTCACCTCCTCCAGGGTGGACGAGGGATTGCACCCAGGGTCCGTTCCTCTGTAGGCCTCTGGGGACAGGGCCATCCCCTTCCCCCTCCTGGCCCCCCAGAGGCCGCACTGCTGCCCCCAGCACCTGATCTAAGGGTGTCACCTCCTCATCTTTGCAGATGAGCCCTGGTGCCTGGCCATGTTCATCCCGAGTCAGTGAAATGGGGTTGCCGCCCCCGCGTCCAGAGCCCAGGGCCAGCCCAAGGCTCAGGGGCCACCATGTGTGAAGTCCTCACAGCCCAGGGCCAGCCCACGGCTCAGGGGCCACCATGTGTGAAGTCCTCACAGCCCGGGGCTGCTGGGTGCTGGTGCTGGGGGGCGGCCCAGGCCAAGCAGCCCCAGAGAAGCCCGTGGCCTTGGCGGGGGGGCCCCCGGGGTGCTTGGCGTCTCCCCAGCAGTCAGCACAGGTGGCTCCGAGTTAAAATGGTCCCAGTGGGATCCTGCCATCTCAGAGGTGACGGGACCCGCCCTCACCGTGCAGCTGGAGGGGCACCTGCTGCACCTGACCCCATGTCAGGGGAGAAGGGTCTAGGAAAGGGTTTTCATCTCCTGAGACAAATACACTGAAACCCAAAGAAGGGACGGGCTTGCCAGGGGTGACCCTGGGGCCAGGCCGGCCACTGTCCTCAACGTGCCCAGCTGAGAAAAGCCCCCTGGGCCACTGGACCTGTGGAACATGCCTTAGCCTTTCAGAGGAGCCCTTGGCCAGGAACCACAGGAGGGTATCAACAAGGGAAAGGAAGTCTGGGACCCCGCGGGGCTGGGGGAGGCCCTGCCACCTGCCAGAGAAGGGACCCTGGTACCCCATCTCCCATAGTAGGTCCTGGCTGGCAACTCCTAGGGGCAGGCCCATAGCTCTCAGGTGCACCCCTGGACTCGGAAGCGCAGGCCCCAGAGCCGAGAGCACGGCCGCAGGCCCACTACCCTCCTGCAATGGGGATGGTGAGTGACCTGACACATGTCCAGGTGGAAGCTAGTGTGGGGGTGTTGAGAAGGCCAGATGTGTGGTCGTTTGGGAATCATTGTCTCCCCAGAGGGTGACGTTCTACGCATGCCTCAGCCACAGGACTAGGGCTTTGGTCAGCCCAGAGGTCTGCCCTGATCCTCTTCCTCACACAGCCCGGACTTGCCCTGCCAGATGGGCCCACCCTGTGGGGCCCTCCTGATGCCCAGATGCCCCCTCACTCCTGTGCCAGGCCCACAGCTGGCTCCGCGGCACTGTCACTGACTCCAGCCTGGCAGACGGGTGTCAGCACAGCCTTCTGTGTATTCGAAGCCAACGCATATAGGTAAAGACAGAGAGGCCACAGCGCCCCAGAGGACTGTGTTCCCCCCAGTCACCTGGCACCTTCTCTGCCCACCAAGCCCTGGCTCCTGAGTCTGGGCAACCAAGCTTAAAAAGTTCCTGATCTGGAATTCTGCAGCCTCCATCTAGGATGCTTCCATTTAAACTTTCTTTTTTTTTTTTTTGCTCTTGCACACTATGCAGCAATGCCCAGCTTAGGAACAGCTCTGGAGCACCTTTCTAGAAATAAAAACTGTGATTAGCTCCCACCAAGGCAATGCGATTGCATGGAAATCCCTGGCAGGGCCCAACTCTCCACATTAGCTGCCAGTGTTCCGACGCTGGTGTTATTAAATGGTGCCCACATCTGCTTCCATGTTATTTGAAATTTTAATTTCAGAATATTTGAGATTTACAGAAAAGCTGCATGGATCATCCAGCGTTCCCGCCTGCCCCTAACCCCATGGCCCCTCATGGCAACATCCTGTCACAACCAAGAGGCTGATGTCGGTGCCTCACTATTAGCTGAACCCCACAAACGAGCCACGTTTCACTGGCTTATCCCCCAGGGCCCTCTTTCTGCCCCGGGACCCCCCACCCGGTCCCAAGGACCCCACCCCACATCCCAGCTTCTCACCTCGTTGGCGTCCTCTGGGCCTGGACGCTCTCTGTGTCTTGCTCTGTCTCCCATGACCTTGGGAGTGTTGATGATGCCTGGCCGGGGGTCCCTGGAAGCTCCCCCCTGGGTTTGTCATTTTTTTCTCTTAGACCAGGGTGATGGGTTTGGAGAAGATATTGCATGTAGGTGAGGGGTCCTCCTCGTCCTATCCCATTGGGGGCCCCCGACACCCAAATAACAGTCACTGTGAGGTTGACCCTGAGCCGCGGGTAGAGGCGGAGCGCACAAGCCAGGTTTCCCACGGCGAACCCTCTCTTTTCCCCTTTCTTGCTCTGGTTTTAGGAAGTGGGTTCCTGGGTCCAGCGCACTCAAGGGTGGGGGGAAGGATAAGAAAGCCAGGGGAGTCGGGCCTAATTGCATGGCCCGGTTACTTGTTGATATTTAAAGAAAGTGAAAGTCATAGAACACTTTGGTAAAAGAGAAAAAGGCAACAACAGAAAGATATAAAGCAAAAACAAAACTAATTTAAAAAAAACTAATAAAATGAAAGAGAGGCCTCACCATCCTTAATATAGTAAAGATAAGAATGAGGACACAGCGGGTCACGCAGGCAACCTGACCTTGCACTGCGCCCTCACCTTTGAGCCTGACCTGCCTCGGGCACCTCACCATGGGCACATAGACCTCGGGGTACCCACGCTGTGGATGGGCCCCGGGGTCGTGGCCCGCGCCCTCCTGTGTGCCCAGAGACGGGGCCTCCTTGCCTCGCAGGTAGGAGCCGGCTGGTGCCTAGCACTTCTGAGTTCCTGCTCATGGTGTGTCCCTGCCCTGCCCCTGCCAGAGCTGAGGGCCCAATCCTCCCTCCCCCCACCCCAAGATGTGGTGGGAGAGCTTTCCTTGATCCCCGGGGGTGCTGTCAGGGAGGGGCAAGGGTGGACCCCCATTTACTGGTGAGAAAAGAGGTTTAAGGGAAGGGACCCCAGCAGAGAAGCGGCCAGCTGGGTGCTCAGCTCAGCAGCGTCCCCTGGCACGTGCCAAAGGGCCATAACCTCCAGAGGGGCCGTCCTCAGAACTTCATGACTGGAGAGTGGGCTCCAGGCCCCCCATTCCCCAGGGGCCTCTTGCCTGCCGAGTGAACAGCAAGGCCCATCGAGAAAGGCCACAGGCTGACACCCTCTTCATGGCTGGGAAGTGGCCTGGCTGGGGTCGCACCTCCTGCCAACAGAAGTCTTGTCTGTGCAGGGAGGGGCGCTCCCTCCCCACCACCCCGTTTCCCAGCAGCTGCCTTTTGCTGCCCCCTTGCCCGTCAGGTGCCCAGCCGCCACCAGGGCTGGCAGGTACACCCCGTGGGTGCCACTGCGGGACCTCCAGGACAGGCTCGCTGCTGTGCACTCCGGGCCCAATAAACACCCGTGGCAAGGACCCCACCGCACGGTGGTTTGTGCTCACCCCGTTTCCCAGCACAGGCCGGGGAGCGCCTCTTCGTGTTCTGGGAAAGGGGCCCCAGCCGTGGCGCCGGCACTCCTTGGGCACAGGTGGCCGATGGGCCTGGGCCGGCCGCGCACAGGGCAGTAACCCAAGGGACGAGACGTCCGTTTCCCACCTGCGGCGGCTTCGCTATGGATCCATAGCACAGCGAGCCCTTTAACCGGCCCACTCGGCCCTCCTTCCCTCCGCTCTCCAGCCACGTGGGCCGGGCACGGCTTGGGGCCCCCGGAGGACGCCACCCCGGGCCACGTATGGAGACAGCCTGGCTCCTCCAAGTAGGATAGTGCGCCAGCCCGGGGGCACAGAGGCCCAGCAGGGGGTTTTGGCAGGAGCGGGCCCAGGCCAGTGAGGCAGGGCTGCAGTCTCGCAGGGTGGGGTAGACACCCAGGATGGGGTCAGGGCCCCAGGGCGGTGCTCGGAGCCGGCAGAGGTGACCCTAGAGCCTGGGCCCGGCGGACGCTGCAGGCCCGGGCAGCTCTGACCCCTGGAGGCCGCGGCGGCCACTGCTGGGTCCCCTGGGCGGGGGCGTGGTCGCCACGGAGGGAACCGCCCCTTCGCCCCCGCTGTCTGGGGTCGGCGGGTTTCGTGGAGGGAGGGGGTCCCCTGGTTACCCGCGTCTCCACCGCCATCAAACACTTCGCGAGGACCCCCCACCAGCTGCCTTACTTTCCCCATCCGAGCCGCGCCCTGCCCAGGCCAGGAGGTGACGTCCCGCCCCCCGGGTCCCAGCAGGGCCGGGAGACTCCGGCCGAAGTGTCGCGATCCCACAGCGACCCAGCTCGGCTGCCCCTCCCGGTCCCTCCCCTCCTCTTGTGGACCCCAGCGGACCCCAAATCTCTCCGCCCCCGGAGCGACGCGCACGAATGGCTCCATAGCCGGGTGCAAAAAAGAGGAAGGGAGGCTCCCGGCGGGAGCGGGGCGCCCCACCCCTCCCGTGCCCGGGCCACGGGGAGCCGCCAGGGGGAAACCCCCAGAGATAGGGCAGAGGAGAGTCGGGGACGCGCGGCCCAGGCTGGGCCCGAGGTCGCGGAAGGAGTGAGGGGAAAGGAGCGCGCACGTGGCCGGGGGGCGGGGCCGGCCGCTTCTGCACCCCCACCTCAGCCACGTGGGGAGCCAGCCCTTCCCCCAGACCGCGGGCGGGGGCGCGCGGCCGCGGCGCGCTCCTGGGTCTGGGGGGAGGAGGGCGTCCAGGGCGGGGGCGGGCTCCCGCCGGCCGCGCGCCCGGGCATACGGAGGACACGCCCGCGAGAGGGCGGGGCCCGCTCCGAGGAGGGAGGGGGCGGGCCAGGAGGGCCGGGGACCCCCGCACTCCAACGTGGGGCGGGGCGCCCTCTGGGGAGGGGGCGCCGAGAGCTCCGGGGAGGGGGACGGGATGCGCACCGGGCGGGGCGGGTTCCCGGAACCCGAGCTCCGCCCCCCCCGGCGGATGCGCGCGCGCGCTGCTGGGCGGGGGGCGCGCCCGGGCGGGGGCGTGGCCCCGGCGCCCCGAGGGGGCGTCCTCCGGGCGGGGCGGGCGGCGGCCGCCCCCGCGGACTTCGGTGCGTCAGGGCGCGTCAGGCGGGGCGGGGCGGGCCGAGCCGAGCGCGGGCGGCGGCGGCGCGCGCCGGCCTCCTCCCCCTCCCCCTCCGCGCCCGCCTCCGCCTCCCGCACTCGCCGCACCGCCGCCGGCCGGACGGGCGCCCGCTCCGCCCGCTCTGCCCCGCCGCGCGCTTTACCCGGCATGTCGGCGGCCGTGGCGTGCGTGGACTACTTCGCCGCCGACGTGCTCATGGCCATCTCCTCGGGCGCCGTGGTGCACCGCGGGCGGCCCGGCCCCGAGGGCGCGGGCCCCGCCGCCGGCCTGGAAGTGCGCGCGGCGCGGCGCGAGGCCACCCCGCCCGGGCCCCCGGGGCCACAGCCGCCGCCGCCCGCTGCCGCTGCCACCGCCGCCGCCCCCGGCCCGGACCCTGGGGACCCCGCCGCGCCCCACCTGCTGGCCGCTAGCATCCTGGCCGACTTGCGCGGCGGGCCCGGCGCCGCCTCGGGGGCCGCGTCGCCCGCCTCCTCCTCCTCGGCCGCCTCGTCCCCGTCCTCGGGCCGCGCCCCCGGCGCCGCGCCCGCCGCCGCCAAGAGCCACCGCTGCCCGTTCCCGGGCTGCGCCAAAGCCTACTACAAGTCCTCGCACCTCAAGTCGCACCTGCGGACGCACACAGGTGAGGCGTGCGCGCGGGCCCTTGTCGCTCCCCCCTCCCGGGGACCCCGATCCTGCGTGGCGGGCGGGAGGCGGCGAGGGGGGCGCGCCGGGGCCGCCGCCGCCGCCGCGCGGTTTGGAGGGCGGGGCCTCGGTGGGTGGGGCGCGCGTAGGGGGCGTGGCGGCCACGCGGTCCGGCGCGTGCGGACGGCGGCGGGGGCGGTGCGGGCCGACCGGGCCGGGTGGGGGGCCGATCTCCGGCGCGTGGGGGTCTCGAGGCTGGAACGCGGTCCCCTCCCCTCCCCAGTCCCCGCCCCCCGGCCTCGCCTTCTTCCCCTGCGCGCTCATCTTTGGGTGGTGGGCGCGGCGGGTAGCGCCGCCGGTTCCGAGACCCCCACCCCGGCCCTTCCCCTGCCTCAGTTTCTTATCTGCAGAGAGGGAGGAGCCGCGTCGCCGCGTCGCCGCTTCAGGGTGGCCGCGCGGATTCGCCCCGGAGGGCGGGGAGCGCCTGGCGTGGGGCCAGGGCGGGGGGTGCTCGGCGCGCCTGCCTTCCGCTCCTCCTGGGTTGCAACAGGGCGGGGGGCGGAACTGGCAGCGCCGGCAGGGGGCGAGGTCCGGGGGGCATGGCGAACTGAGGGGGGTTCCCTGAGCGGACCGGAGGCCCCCACTACCTTTTCTTAGCGTTCCTCTCCCGCCACCTGGTGAGCGAGCAGGGGGGCTGCGCCGGGCAGGGGGTCAAGTGGGGATCCGCTCTCTCTGCCACCGTGTGTGTCAATCCCTGCTCTGTCACTCTGCTCCCCTGCGCGCCAACCTCTTGTCCCCCCCGTGGTCACCTCCACCTTTCTTGTGAACAGCCCCCATTGGCCTGCTGCCCCCTTTCTGTGGACCCTCCCTCTTCCTGCACCCCAAGGGAGCAGGTACTCCTCTGCCGGGCATTGGAGGCTGCTTGTCTTTGGGGGAGCTAGGGGTGGGGGCTGGGGCTGCACTTGGATGTGCCCTGGTGCTGCGATGACCAGCAGGTGACCTACCCGCTGGGGGGCTCGTTATACCAGACAGGGGCTTGCAGTGTGGGAACAGGGTCAGCTGGCGCCAGGCAGAACCAAGCCCCGTCTGGAGGCTGGAGGGGCTGCGCTGTCTGGGGTGGGAGCATGGAGGTGCCAGCAGCCATTCCTTCCCTGCTCTGCCCTCTCCCAGCTCTCCTCGAGTCCCTGGGACTGTGCCAACCTGAAGGAGAGTGGGGTCCAGGAAAGTGGAGAGAGCCTTTTGGGGGGGTCTGAGAGGGAGGTGCCTTGCCAGGAGGCCCCCAGCGGTCCTGGAGTGCCCTGGCTTCCCTTTGGTTCTTTTGCAAAACCAGGGGGTGACATGGGAGCTCATGGGGAGAAGGACCCCATCTTTCTCGCTCATTGCTCACCCTCTCTTGTCTGATCCCCAGTCATTAGTTGTTCATAGATTGGTGGAGCCCCCAAGAATCCCCCCGACTCCGAGCTCACTGGTTTGGTTTTTCCAGCTTCCATCCCACTTCCTGGGTTGGGTAAATGGGGTGGCCAGGCCACCTCCACCCCACCCCCACCTTTGGCCCTAAGGGACACACCCCTAGGCTGTCCTCGGACCCCTCCCCCAGCCTCCTCAGTGGCCTCTAACCCAGTCTGTCAGTATAGCCACGCCATGGCTCAGTGACAGCTTGTGGTGGGGGGAGCCTAGATGCCACCCCCACTCCCCCACCACAGCACTGTCTCTTGGAGCCGAGGCTGCCTTGGGGTCTCATCATCCATTCCCAAAGCCCCCCATATAATGACAATGCTGGGACTGGGAGGGCAGAGCTCCTGGAACCCCAGGCTGCCCTTGCGGGGGTGGGGTGGGAGACCCTGGCTTGTCTCTGTTTCTGGTGCCACCGTGCTAACTAGCCGGGTGCCCAGCGCCTTCCCTCATGCCCCCAGGCCCCCAGAACCTCCAACGCCTGCTTTACACTACAGCGTCTGCGGTCTCTCCAGCCCCCGGGGTGGGGACGTGGGGAGGGTCAGAGCCAGGCCTGTCCTGTTGTCCCAGGTCCCGCGGTGTGGGGCCCCCTGCTGTGGGCAGGCCCCTGGCAGGGGATGCCCTCTGGATGGTGGCCGTGGGCTTCAAGCCACCTACTGGTTGTCCTGGGGCTGGATGAGAAAGTGGGGAGCTGTGCTTAGGCACCTCTGTATACAGAGCCTTTAGGGCCATTTGGAGGGAGGGTCTTCTCCCTCTGTGCCCCTTGGGGACTGTGCTCTCTAAAGGGAGCACCCAATGCTGGTCCAGCTTCATTTTACAGATGAGTAAACTGAGGCATGGTGGGGGGGGTGGGGGGATCAGGTGCACATGGAGTGAGGTTCTCTCATCATCGTCCCTACCCGGTTTGGCACAGGTCAGGAGGGCCGTGGGATTTTCACAGGACTCTGGCCACAGGGGTTCGAGGGCAGAACTGCACCTGGCACCCCCACCTCTGGCCCAGAGCCCCTGGGGGGGGGCGGAGAGGACTTTGGAAGCTGTAGGAGATGTTGACACGGTTGCCGTGGATACCAAGGGAGGGCGAGGGAGAGGGAGGGGAGGAGGGCTGCATGGTGCCCATGTCCCAGCCACCCCCCTCCAGCACTCCCAGGGACCCCCCCTGCACAGTCAGCCTCTTGGTCCTCCCCCAAGGGAGGGCATGGGGGGAGCAGAAGGCACCTCCAGGGCTGTCCTGTGCCTTGTGGGGTATTGGGTGGCCTCCCTGGTCTCCCCCTGCTCGATGCCAGTAGCACCCCCCTTCCCCAATTGTGACAACCAAAAATGCCTCCAGACACTGCCAAATGCTCCCTCTGCCCAGGGGGTTGCAGAGTCGTCCCCCAGAGTGAGAACCCCCTGAGCTCACCTGAGTCCCCCAAGTCTGAGAAACGTGGGTTCAACACCTGCTGTGTGCTAGGGCACCTGGGAACCTGCAGTGACTGTGACAAACCCAGTCCCTATCCCCTGGGACTCGGAACGGGAAGGGGGAGGGCAACAGAGAAGCTGGTGACAGTACGGAAGGCTTCCTGGAAGAAGAGGCTTCCAGGGCACCTGAGGCCTAAGGGCTTGGGCAGGGCGGGGAGGGTGTGTTGGGGAGAGCAGGTAAAGGTGATTTTTTGAAGGGGGAGGGAGGGGAGCAGGTGAAGGTGAAGGGTTTTGCTTAATCCGGGGGGCCAGGCCTGCAGGAGAAAATCCATTTATGGAGAAGGGATTATGAGCTCTCCCCTGAGGGGATGAGGTGGGGGGAGGAGGTGGGCAAATCCACAGAGTAGGTTGGAGGGAGAAGCCCCAGGATGTGGGGGTGCATAGGAGGCTAGCGCGCTCCCCGATAATCCAATCCAAGCAGTTGAGTGGGGCAGTCATGGTGCCCTGCACTGAAGAGGGCCCCTGGAGGAGAGGCAGATGGGGAAACTGAGGCCCAGAATGGGTAAGCAGCTGCCTCCCAGAGCCTAATGACAGCTAGGCACCCCCCCCAAGCCCAGGCAGAAGCTGTTAAGCCTGAGAGTGTCAGGGTGGGTACAGTGTGGCTTTGCTTATCTGGGGGGGGCAGCGTGGGGTGGCGCCAGCCCCTGGTGTGGGGGGGCGTGCTGGGGCAGGGTGAGTGTGAGCTCTGGCGGGTTCCCAGGACCTCCCACCCCCAGCAGTGGGGTGCTGGGAGCAGCTGGGACCTACCCAGGGAGTGGGGGCGGGTTCCCCTGTCCCCTGCAGCCAGACGGGTGTTCTTGCCCCCGACACTGTGGGGGGGTGCGATAACCATCCCCCCTGTCACACCCACCCAGGCTCCCTGATAAACTTGGCCCAGATGGGCTGGGACTCTGTGAGTGATACCGGCCAGGGGAGCCGGGGATGGGGTGGGGGTGGGGGGCTTGTAGAACAGCAGGGTCTGGGACGGGTGTGCTCCAAGGGCTTCTGGGAGTTGCCCCCGCACAGACCCTCACACCCCTGTAGAAGATACCAGAGCTGGGTGGGGGCTGGGCTGGGGCAGCCTTGGCCCTCCTGGGGGGGGCATGGGACCATGGGGGAGCCATGCTGCCCCCTTCTACATAAAAGGGGGGGGGATGGTAAATGACATGATGAGCTGACAGCGAGGGTGCACGACCCCTTCGAGCTGTTAGTGCTCTCACCAGAAGCTGGGGCCTGTTGGGTCTCTGTACAGATATGTATTAGGCGCCTACTGCATACCAGGCCCGGTGCTGAGTGCTGGGGACGGCTGTGAGTGAAGCTCCTGGCCTGGGAGAGCCCCCAGTCTGGGGCAGGGCACTTCTGGAAGCTGGGATGAGCAGCACAAGGAAGAAGCCAAATGAAAGGGGTGTCATTTGTTGGGGGGGGCACCAGCGGGGTCAGGGATAATGCAGAGCAGGCAGCAGACAGAAGTGGGGGTAGGAGTTGCTGTGCTACAGCACCAGTCCAAACCAGGGTGGGGGACTGGGGATAAGTATGGTGAAGGTGGTGTTGATGGGATTTGCTGGCAGGCAGTTTGTGGGGAGCTGAGGGGAGAGAGGGTTTTTGCTGGGGACAGCAGTGGGGGGGTTGGGGAGGGGATCCCAGCCCTGTATGGCTGCCTCGGGTTTGGAAAGTCAGGTTGGCTGGGGTGGAAGGTGAGTTTGGGGACATTCAGGGCTTAGGTAGCATTTAAGAGCACGGGGGCAGGTGTATCCCCCCAGGGTATGCTCTGTACCTCTGCACAGCTGTGGGGGCACTATGGGGAGCCCCATCCCACAATTTCCAGTCCTCTCTGCTGTGTCTTCCAGACTTCCTTTGGCTTCTGGGAAACCTGCTCAGAGACCACTCACCTGCTGCGGTGGGTGAGGGCCCTCCTCTGTCACCCCAGCGCCACCCGCACCCCCAATCTACAGCCCTGGCCTTCTCTGGCCCTGGCAGGGTCTGAATCCTCCTGGGAAGCCGGTGGAGGGGGGTGGCAGCTCGCCCTTACCTGTGCCCTTCCCCCCAAGCTTCCGGGACCTGGAAGCCTCCATTTCTCCGGGCTTCCTTGGAACCGAAGCGGCCCCAGCTGTCCTGAGCTCACCCGGCCCCGCCCGAGTCCGAGGGTCAAGCCCACGGCGGCCCCGCCCACACTGCCCTTCGGCCACGCCCACTCCACGCCTGCATCCTCCTCACGGATTTGCAGCCTCGCAGTGTGGAGCCAGATGGCAGCACCCGAGGCCCCTGCCGGCTCTGAGCCGCCCCCCTCAGTGTCCCCAGATGTTACGCACCCCCCTCAACCCCACAGAGAGGGGACAGTAAAGAGGGGGCGGCCGGGCCCAGCAGTTTGCAGGCATTTGCCTGTCGTTCCGGGGAGGCGTTCGCGCGCCCTGCGCCCTCCACCCAAGTGTGCGCACATGCGCTCCCGGGGACCGCGCGCCCGCTCCCGGGGCTGGCGGGCGACCCTGGCCCCAGCGGAGCTCGGGACCACGTGAGCCGGGCGGGCTGGGTCTGAGGACGTCGCTGCTGCTGAGCTACGTGCGGCAGCTGTGTTCCCCGCGGCTGCGCACGTCCCGCCCGGGGCTGGCACCGCTGCCGGCCTTTCGACCGCTCGCTGCGAGGTAGAAGTGGGGGCGGGTACGGGGAGGCGGGGAGCCGGCCCCGGCGCCCCAAAAGGGGAAGTGAGCAAACCGCCGAGCGAACCAGAAGCGGGATGCCCACCCCCTTTCCTTCTGCCTCCACCCCGCCTGCGCCCCGCAAGATGGCGACAGCGCTGCCCGCCCCCTCGGAGGAGCGTCGGCCCCGGGATCTGCGCCAAAGCCGGCAGCCCGTCCTCGTAATCAGACCCCCTCCCGGCAGACTGAGGCGCCCGGAGTGGCTGCGGTCACCGTGAGGGACAAGCTTCCCTCAGGGCTTGTTGGGCCCCTGAACGTAGGATCGTCTCCTGTTGGGACCCCTCCCCCGGCTGGGGACCCTGCCCTCTGGATCGTCCGCGGGGGGCCCCAGGGGTCTGCTCTCTCCCCAGCAGCCTGGGAGGTGGCTTCCTGCGACTCCGGGGGAGGTGGATACAGTCCCTTTCCCGGCTGCCTGGGGTCACAGCCTCCCCGGCCAGTCCGTCCTCAAGCTGTGCATGGGGCTGGGGGGTTTCCTCCTGGTGCCCCTAAGGGGGTCGTGGCTCCACTTCTTCCCCAGGCAGCCCGGGAGAGCACTTGGGACAGAGACGTCACCACACTGCCGATGGGAACGCCCCACGCCTCTCCCCTAGCGCCTGGTCTCCTCTGCGCCCAGGGTCCCGCTTTGGGAGCCCTTCGCTGGCCTTGGCCGAGGACCCCATTGTGCCTTCCTCGGCATCTCTGCCCCCCACCGCCATCAGCGTGTCACTGAGGCAGACCCCGCGTGGGCCTTGGTCACCGCAGGTCCCCGGTGCCTGACATGGACGCTCCCCGTGTGTAGCCCACGAGGTGACCGTCCTGGCCACCTGACCCCGGTGTGGCTCCCTCGAGGTCAGGCCCAGCCTTGGTACTACTGGGGGAAACTGGCCGGGCCCCTTCTTTCTCCGCGCTGCATCTGGAGCCTGCGGCGGCCTGGCGCTCGCGTGTGGCGGCCCTGGGCCCACGAGTCCAGGCCGGGTTATCCGCACCCGCCCCTTCAAAGCCCGTGTCCCGGGCGTGGCCGCAGAAGGCCAGAGGTCTTCCGATGCGCGGGGTTCGCGAGCGCATCGGGCGCTGCCGGTGTGTCGGCTGTCGCACGCTGGAGGCGCAGCCGGGCTAGAGGGGGTTCGGGCGGCCGAGCTCCGGAGCCGGGTGGAGGTGGCGCGCGGGGCTGGTGGCGCGGGCGGGGACAGGATGGGCGAGGCCCGGCCCGGGCGGAGGGAGGGGTCTGCGAAGGAAGTCGTCGGGTGGCGGCCCGCCCCTGCCCTGCGCCATCTGCTCCGCGGGGGCGGGGCGGGTCACCCGGTGGCGGCCTCCCGGGCCCCGCCCCTTCCCGGGAGGCCCCGCCCGCGCGCATCGCAGTGCGCCCACCCTCTCCGAGTGCGCGCGGCCGGGGGCTGGCCGCGGATCTTGACGCAGCCCCCGGGAGGCTCCGGAATGTCGCATAGGGCGAGAAGAGAGGAGGACACATGGCCCGTTTACATAACCATCGGCCGCCCCAAAAGCCCAGCGCTCCTGCGCGGGCACGTGGATGTCGGAAATAAACTGGTGATCGAGGGGTGTAGAGGGTCCATTTGAGGTGATGGAGAGGTTGTGGTCTTGGATGGAGATGATGGTGGCACAGAGAGGGGTTAAGATGGGGGGTTTTGTGTTGTACATGTTACCACGGTGAATTTTTGATAAAGAAAATAGACTTAGGAGACCCAAATCACCGGCACATTAAGTGGGGAGGGCGGCCCTGGAGTTAGAACTGGGGGGACTTGAACTTTTAACCATTGGAGAAGGTCATAGGATGTGCCTTTTCACGTCTAGGGATGTTAAACTCGTGTCCAAAATTCAGCCAGGACTCTTGGAGATCTGGGGGGCACGCCGCCCGCCACTCGACCCCGCAAACGTCCAAAGTTTGGGGCCTCGGCCTGCGGCCGCCGGGCTAAATCTCTCCGCGCCGACTGACCGCTGTCTGTCTATCCTCCGCCCCATCCAGGTGAGCGCCCCTTCGCCTGCGACTGGCCGGGCTGCGACAAGAAGTTCGCGCGCTCCGACGAGCTGGCGCGCCACCACCGGACGCACACCGGCGAGAAGCGCTTCCCCTGCCCGCTCTGCACCAAGCGCTTCACGCGCAGCGACCACCTGACCAAGCACGCCCGCCGCCACCCTGGCTTCCACCCGGACCTGCTTCGGCGCCCCGGCGCGCGCAGCGTCTCCCCCAGCGACTCGCGGCCCTGCAGCCTGGCGGGCAGCCCCGCGCCCAGCCCCGCGCCCAGCCCCGCCCCCGCCGGCCTGTAGGGGCGCCCGAGGACCCCCCTGGCCGCGGACCCTGGAGTTCCCTGCCCGCGTCGGGAGAGCGAGGACGGAGCCTGAACTGATGAGGCCTGCCTCGGAGTGGGGCCCTGGGAGCGGTGTGTGTCTGTGTAGCCACAATCATTAACTTTTTGTATCTGCGGGGACCCCAGGGGCCCCCTCCCCTCCCCTCCCCTCCCCTACTTCCTTGCTTCCCCCTTCCCCCCGCCCCGGGCTGGAGTGGGGCGCCCCCTCCCCAGTGTTCGGACTCAGCCCCCAGTCCCGCTCCTTGCGAGCTGGGGATGAAATATGTAAAGAGCCATAGGTGAAGGGGGGCTACTGTGGGACCCCACCTGCCCCCCAACCCCTGCCCCCTCACCCCACTGAAAGCCATTGGAGACGTTCAGGGAAACGGGGTGCGGCCCAGCCGCCCCCTGCTCGGGTACTCAATCTCAGGTGTCCCCGTTCTGCTCCCGGCCTCCCCGGGAAGGTGGGCGAGGGTTGCCCCGGGGGTCCCGGCGGGTTCGCTTCTGAGACTTGGGGCGGGGAGGAGAGGCCGATGGCTTTCTTTATTTCCCTCTGTCTCTGCTTCCCGGGGCCTCGCTGCCCCGCTCTGGGCGTCTGGGTGTGAGAGACTTAGCGGGGAAGCTGGGGCCGCGGGCCTGGCCGCCCTGCCCCCTCCGGGGTGCGGTCCCCGACTTTGGCCTTCCAGCGTCGTGTGACAATCAGTTCCCTTGCGCGCGGGACCACGGCTGCCCTCGGGCGGAACGCACCGCCCTCCCTGCCCGGCAGATGGCGGCGCGGAGCCGGGGCGGGCAGGGCTGGGGCTCCACCCTGCACCCCGGTTCCCCCTGATCCCGGGTGCCTGGAAAGGGGGCCCCGTGGCCGGCCGGTTGGGGCTCCCTGCCGTGCACTTGAAGCGGGGTCGCCTGGCCCCCAGCGTCCTGGGAAAGCTCGTATTTTTGGACCGTGTAGAATATTTTTTCAGGCGCCAAACCCTTGTTTGGGGGCCCCCGTGGGTGGTCCCTTGTCCTCAGGGGGTATGAGTGTGTGTTTTTTGGGGGCGGTCTCTGTGGCCTGAACTTGGGGGTGGGATGGGAAGTCGCTTCGGGAGGGTTAAGGGTCCCACTGTCTTCCGGCATTCGCTTGGGTTGGATTTCCTTTTGGACAGGGAGATTGAGGTCCCCCACTTGCACCCCTATTCTGCTTTCAGGGTCTGTCCCCGCATGGGCTAAGGGAAGTTTTTGGTCTGGGACCCTCACCCCTGAGCTTTCCTGCTTCTCACTGGTGGACAGGGGGATTGGGTGGTGCTGTCTTGCCCCCCACCCCGGAGGATCCTGCATGCCCGGCTCCTGGGAGCATGAGGGGGTGGCAGGGGGAAGCCCTTTTGGAGCTGGTCTCAGGTCCTCCCCGCCCAGCCTCTGGCCCTCAGCCTCCTGGGTACGTCCCTGCAGGCTGGCACATGTGTCGTCAAACCCCATCCACGGGGCAAGAGGGCTGGTGCCAGTTTTCTGTTGTGTCTTTGACTGGATGTCCCTTTGGTGAGTCCCAGCCCCTGCCAGGGCCTGTCTGCAGGTGGGCAGGACTGGGGGTCCGTGGGCCTAGAAAGCTACCCGACCCCTCTGCTTGCCCCTCCCCCATCTCCAGGGAACTGGAGAGGCCCCCAGACCTGGCTCCAGCCATTTGGCAGTGGCCTCCGGAGTGGGCCGGGGAGGGAGGGCCCCAAGGGACTTGTGCTTTCTGTGGGTGGGCTCCGCCTCCCTCCCCTCTCCCCCCACACCCCCGCCAGGCCTCTTCCTTGTATTTAAATTAAACGCCCTCTTTTCTAAACCCTCCTCCAGCGTTTGAACTGTTTCTCTTTTTGTCCCCAGACGTGGGTCTGAGCCCCTCTGTCCCGCCTGCCTCCTCCGGGAGAAACTGAGTCAGACGGACACCAAAAAGGTGGGCTGCGGCTCAGCGCTGGGGAGGGGGCTCTGCCTTGAGGCAACGCGCGCTGCCGCCCAGAGTCACCCACGCCTGGCGCAGCTGCGCCACCCCTCCCGCCCCGTTACCCGGCAACCGAGGCGCAGTGACACGGCTCCCGGGGGCGTCCGCCGCCCACCCCTTTCCCAGACTGGCGGGGCTGGGGGAGCCCGCGGCCCAACAGGGCGCCTCCCGGGCAGGTCCCGGGATCCCCCGGCCACAGCCCGCCAGGCTCCCGAGTCCACAACAATCGGCCACTCGTGGATTGAGCGCTTACTGTATGCCAGTCCCGGGCAGTTCCCAGTTTGGGTGGGCAGGGGCTACTGGGGTGCGTGGGGTAGCACCCCCCGGAGCATAAGAAGCTGGTGAGCACTTGAAACCCTTCCGAGGAAAAGCACACCCCAGATTTCCAGAGGTCCCCGGGGGCTCGTGGGGTTTGGAAGGGGGGGCCCTCCTCCCTCCCACTCACTCCCGCACCCACCCTCCCTAGGGGCTTCGCCTGACTCCCGCCCCAGGGAAGATGCAGGGAGGCTCGCCCTCTGGTGGCCGCGCTTGGTCTTGCACCTCCAGCTCACGCTCATCCCCACCGCCAAAGTAGCCCCCAAGCTGGGGGTGAGGCTCCACCCTCTCGCCGTTCCTGGAGATCAGCTTCCCTGTTAGCCTCCCCTTCCCTCCTGCGTGACTGAATTTTCCCTTTCGATCGGATAATACCCGCCACCCCCAGCTTGCAGACCTGGGATCCATGGCTCCCAGCCCCCTCCCCCCACCACCTGCAGCTCCTGCCCGTTTTCCTGGCCCGTTGCGGCTGAACTGGAAGGCGTGGCCTCTCCTGGCAGCTTCTCCACTTGGTCTCCGGTGCACACCTTCCCCTCGGATTTTTAATATTCCACATCCTCGGGAGATGACTGGACCAGGTCACATCGGAACCCCCAGGCTGACAGAGTCACTGGTCCCATCTCGATCCTCAGGCTGGTGGGGTCCGACAAGGAGCTCCCTCCTGTTTCCTGGAAGCCCCAACTTTATGCAGCCTCTGAACCCCTGACACCGCACCCAGGGCCCCCGGCTCAGTACAGTGTGGTAGGGGGTCGTCAGTCTCCTTCCGGGGAAACTGAGTCAGTTGATGGGGGATCCCTGGAACCCAGGGAATCCACTGTCCACCCTACACCCGGGGACCCCATGCAGGCCCAAGCCCACCCTGACCTCCTTCCCCCCTTCCCCCAGCCAGGCTGCAGCCGGAGCTCCACTCCCTGCCCCTTTCACACATCTTCCCCCTCAGCCAATGCAGCACCAGCCTCCCAAGGGCCAGGCACAAATCCTGAAGTCCTTGAAGCCCCTTCAATCCTTCCGGACACCCCAAGTGCATCTACCTTCAAAATATCCAGAATCCGGCCACTTGTCACCACTTGCCCATCTGTCACCCTGGCCGGATCCATCACCCTCACCTGAGCCAGCGCAATAGTCTCCATCATGGTGCCCCAGCCTCGCACCGGCCAAGGGCGCCCAAGAGCACCCGAGTCAGGGCCTGTCCCTCCTCTGCCCATAGCCCTCCATGGCTCCCACTTTCCTTGGGGTGAAAGCCCATGTCTTCCCCTCGGCCCACCAGGCCCTGCACGACCTACTCCATCCCTTTCCGACCCTCCCGCCGTCCCCCTCGCTCCCTCCGCTCCAGCCACACAGCCTTCCTTGCCCTTCCTCAAATGCATCAAACACGATGTCACCTCTGGGCCTTTGCACGTGCGGAACGTCTAGAGCAGAGACTGGTGGTATACAGTAGGTGCTCAATATTTAGTGTGAACATTTGTGGGTGGGAACAAGACTGTCCTAGAGATTTGGGGGGTTGGATTGCTAGCCAGAGTACAGGCGGGAGAAACGAAACAGCTGCATACCAGGGAGGGGGTGAGTTTCAGCGCGTGAACGGAGGAGCGCACGCGCGGGTCGACCCGTGTTCCAGCGCCCCCGCCCGCGGGACCCGCTTCGGCCAGTAGAGGGCGCCTTAGGGCAATATGCTAATTAAATGCAAAGAAACCAAGGCCCCGCCCCGGGGGACTATTTTTGGTCAGGCGCGCCGTGGACAGCCTCGGCGCCGTCGGGGCCCGGAGCTCAAGATGGCGCGAGTGCTGGCTCAGAGGGCCGAGCGGCGGCCCCGGCGAGGCTGCCGGAGGCAGCAGGCAGGGCGGCCCGCGCTCTCCGTACCTCTGCCCGCGGCCGCTTCTTTCGGTCTCTGGGTCCGCGCAGGAACTTCTCGATCCCACAGGAACGGGTGTTTCTGATCAGGCGCGCCGCGGGCAGCCCCTCCCGGGGGCCCTTGCGGCGGCGTCGCGGGGGCCTCCGGGGACCTCGGAGCAAGATGGCGGCGGCGAGGTCCGTCAGGCGCGGGCAGCGGCGACCGCGACGCCAGTAAGGGGCCCGGGGTCCCGGGCGGCTCCGGGCCTAGGCCCCGCCGTGGGACGGACCATGCTGCGCTCCACTGGCTTCTTCCGGGCCATCGATTGCCCCTATTGGGCTGGGGCGCCCGGTGGGCCCTGCCGGCGGCCCTACTGCCACTTCCGGCACCGCGGGGCCCGGGTCCCCGGCGGCGGCGGCGGAGCGGCGTCCCCCGCAGCAGGTAATGTCCGCCTGCCCGCCCCGGGTTCTGGACTCCACCGCTGGGGCCTCCCTGGCCCCCTCCTCCCGGCCCGATCCCCTCCCCAGACGCTCAAGGGCGAAGGTACCCCCAACCGGGACCGGGGCCACCCACCCCGGGACCTAGTGCAAGCTTCTAGACCCCTGTGAGCCTCAGTTTCCACGCGTGTAAAATGTCGACAGTGAGCGGACCTGCGCTCCAGGGGTGTCGTGAGGGTGGAGCGTGATATCGCTGGCAGAGCGCCGAGAACGAGGCCGGGCACAGAGGAAGGGGCTTGGGAAACGCTAGTTGGCAGGCCCAAGACTGTTTCTCCTGCTCTTATTAGCGTCCAAGCTTGCTCCTCCCTAGGGAATCCATCCCCGCCGCTTCCCCAGCCCCATGTGCTTTTTAGCAGCCCTTGTTTATTGCTTTGCAACTCTCCCTGGGCGCCGCCTCTGGCATTGAGCCACCATTATCTCCACTAGTTGAATCAGGAGGGTCTTAGGAGCCGATTGTCAGACGGGACCAGGCAAGGAGTAACTCAAAACCCTCTTAATTGGGGGGCGGGAGGAGCGGGTAGGTTTCACGGAATGTTCTGCTTTTATTTGGGCGGAGAACATTAACGGACCGCGGACCACATCATCTCGCCGGGATTATCCGCTTCCCGGCAGTTTGGGGAGGGTTTCTGGAGCTCAGGCAGGACTTCTTGTAGGAGGTGTGGGATGGAGGGGAGAGGAATATCACAGGGGTTCTCCTCAGAGGGAGAGTTAAGTGCGGTTTCATCTCCTCTGAGAGAAATTCAGGCTCTCACTCGTGACCTCTGTCCCCGAGCGGCAGCCCTCGCTTCCATCAGCGCATGATTTCTTATATCCTAGATTTCCTCATTCAGCCTGGGTTTCAACTAGGCTGTCTCACTTTCCCCATAAAACGATGATGATTCTTTGTTACTTCAGAAAAGGGGTACTCTCTTTGAGCATAAATAACAGGCCTCTTTTCTCATTTTGTCAGAAAGGAAATAAAGGATTTTCTCCAATTCCCACCACAAATTGCTTGGGCTGCTGTTTGCATCCAGCCAGACTCAAGCTTTCCTGTACTCTTAAGAAACCTCTCAGCCAAGAGTTTTCCACTGGTAGCTGGGAGCTTCTGGGGGACCAGGGAGTTGGTGGGGAAGGGAGTTTGCATGGGAGGCTTCCTGGAGGCAGTGATACCAACTCACATTGTTGTTTGTTTGCATCCTGTTACACATGGTTTCCTGGCTTCGTTTATTATTTACTTAATATTTGTGGCGTGCGTCTGATCTTCTGCAAAGATCCCCCACCCCCCATCATCCATTAGGACAGGACCACTCCCTTAAACCACCAACATTCCAACTTTTCTTGGAGTCCTGGGGTTGCCTTCCATCTTCTGAACTTTGGAGCATTGATTTCTCTCCTCACATCCCACCCCAAGGCAGGATTTTGTTTTCTTTCTACATCATAGTGGCCAGTTAGTACCCCAAATGATGATTTTTGGGGGCCCATCTGGTGCTGTAGTCCTGTCTGCCCCAGTTTCCCCTGAGAAAAAATGCAACTGCCTCCCCTTCCCCTAGGGTGTCTGCCTTTTCCTGTTCCTGATTAAAACAGGCAGTCCTTCTCTTCCCACCCCTGGCGGGGTTGGAAGTCCTCTTCTTTCTGGCAGAAAGCCTTCTCCCCCTGCAGAGAGGCCAGCTTAAACCCCAGACTCTTTCTTGTCGTGGGGCCTCTGCTTCTGTGTCCTCTGTGACATGCTCATCAGGCCACCCTATGCGGAGGCGATGGCAGCCCAGGGCCTGGAGAGTGGGCCTCTGGTTCCTGTCTGCCCCAGCCTCGTCTTCCTCTCCAGCTCCCCCCCGCTCAGGATCTTGACGAGGCCCGTTTCCTGTCTGACATGACACTGAAGCCTGAGGGCTGGTCTCCCAGTGCCTCCCAGACCCACTCCCAGCCAGCGCTGGCACTGTCCTCAGGCCGTCTCCACTTGGGCTCTGGAAGGACAAAGGCAGAGTGGCCCTTCCCGCCGGCTCTCTTGTCATCCGCCACCAGTCGATTCATTC
>PVKY010001363.1:0-22730 GCA_004027775.1 Bradypus variegatus
ATTTAAAATCCAGATACCTGGAAATCTTAACCAAAACAACCCAGTCCCTAAAGAGATATATTGTTTCATGCTTTGGCTGTACCTTGATCACATTTTCTATAGTCATTCATTTTCACGACTTTAATCTTATCACATACACTTCTGTGGTCATGGCTCAGTCTCTCTTAACTGACTACAAAAACTTTTGGTAAAATTCCAATCAATTTTTTTTAATAGCAGGCAGACAGTAAACATTTCTTTCCTCCTTAGAAGCCCTCAATTGTTTCCCAATGTAAAGGAGTCGAAAGTTTTAACAAGGCTTATAAAAAACCGTCAAATCCAGGTTCCTGCCCACCTAGCCCTCCCCACAAAAAAAACAAACAAGGGCTCCAATCTCAACACTATTTACTGTTTCCAAGATGGATGATTTTGCCCAGCCCTTCCCCCACCCCCACACCAGGCTAATTTTTTGTTCTCAATGTTTAAGATTCACTGTGTGTGAAAGTCCTTCCCCAAGTATTCCACGTGTCTGCATTAGGTGCCCTCCCATGTGTGCTTTCTGCATCTTACACTTGCCCCATCTGACACTCACCACACTGTTATGATCGACTCCTTCCTATCTGCAGCCGGCCTGATGGCTTCCCTAAGGCCTCATGCTGTATCTATACTCTTCTACTATATTGGCCATAAAAGGAATATTTTTATGGCATAAAGGAATATAGGGATTTCTCCAAGTTACTGGGAAATTATGAGAAAACTAAATGTATTTAATAAAACGAAGCACTGTATTAATAAAAGTCAGTGTTACTAACTTAAGTTGCCTTCTTCACTTGTGAGGAAATCAGTCTAGAAATGTTTTTTTAAAAGCAAATGGATATTAAGTACTTTAATATTTTCAGTGATAATGGTATTGTGGTTTTTGGATTTTTAAAGGCCTTATATTTTAGAGACACATATTATGCCTTTAAGGTTGAAACAACAGAACTGCTTCCAAATAACAGAGGGGGTAGGGAAGTAAAGGAAATAATATCGGCCATGTGTTGATATTGTTCAACTGGGTATTGCTACACGGGGCGTTCATTACGCTATTTACTCTATTTCTGTATATATATATTTTGGGGGGTGGGTGAGCAAACCGCAGTTATATACACATACAACACATACACATATAACAACACATCGTACAGCTGCCAATTCCGAGAAGCTATCACTCTCTATTTTAGAGTAAGCCAAAAAATGCCTATGGTTCTGAGAGAACATATCAGTGACTTCTGTAAGCAAGACTATTTCATAAAATAACTTTAAAAAGTAGATGCCATGAACTAAAATTACTATTTTTTTGCTTCAGATTTTCCTTCCCAAACTGTTTTACATAATGAGTTTTTAAAAAGTGTACAAGTAACTTTAAACAGAAGTTTTAAGTGTTTTTTTTTATAAGTAACTTTTCAGCATCAACGACAATATTGGCTAATGTGCAGAAGGTTTTCGAAAAGAACATTTTGTTCGCTTTTCTTCATGAATTATTAACCCTGCACTGAACAAGGGTATCCCTGAATATGATAAACAATGAAAGAAATCTCATTTCAGATATGAGAATCACAGTTAACAGTAAACTTTCAGATTGAGATCCTGTATATACAAACCTCAATTTAAATTACAAAACTCCCGTTATATCGTGTAAAAATAGTAAAATCTCCCAACCAGACTTCACAATTCCCTACAAACTTAATTATTCTAAAGTATGGCTAATGCCTTCTCTGGCAAAACATTGAAACCTTCCCATCTGGACCCCCAAATGAAAACATTGCACAAAAGGCAGTTAGGATCTTACGCCTTCCCCATTACTGCTGCTGTTCAGATTAACAAAGCAAAACCAGACACACCCTGCTTAATGCAAAAATATCAACAATTTCAGGATAAAATCGCAAACAAATGCAAAATACAAACAAATTGGAGCAGGAAGAGGTGTCACTGAATCCAAGGAACAGTATTAAAGCTATCTGACGTAAGCTGAAAACTACTTTCTTTCTCTCAGAGATAACAATCTAGAGAGTTGGAAAAGTCTGTAAAAACCTAACCCCAGTAATCACCTACAGAGATTCAACCTTGGTAGAGGTTACAAAGTTGATAATTTGCATCACAGATCCATCCCTCACTTGAAACCTAGCTTTCCCAACAACCACTTGCTAACATATAACTGGTCCATGAAGAGGGAAGGAAGAGCACATTATTAGAAACTACCACCAATTAAAAACTTAATTGTGCACATCTGTACAATTAAAAACCTAGGTGGATTAGGAAGCAGTGGTTCATGCACTTCAGGATGTAAAAAGAGTCAGCCTATTTCTGGACCCTCCCCCCCTCCCACCGATGAAATCAGAATCTTGGGGGGGTGGGGGTGGGAGGATAAATGTCTGGAAATCTGCATTTGAAACGAATTCCACAGGCAATTCAGATAAAATAATCTAGGGTAACTTTTAACACTAAGGTCAAGTTTCCATTTCAATTGTTAAATATCTACAAATGCCACAGCAACTGGAGTCTCAATATACCGTTCCATCTTCTTTTGCTATTTATTCATCCCTATTTTAAAGGAAAACAAAAGAACCCCACCCAGGTGAAATAGCTTTTCCCATCTATTGGAAAAAGTGGTGCAAGTGTGGCAATGAAAAAGTTCCAAATAGATCAAGAATGCAAATATATTTTGAAATATTAGGTCTACAGTGAGAGCGAAACTCTTACAACATATGCTGGGTTTGTCCATCCCTCCAGGATTAACATGAACAGGCAACAGCACAATATTATGCAAATACCGGGAAGTGATATCATGAGCTTTCCTAGCTTTATTATCTCCTACAGTAATATGACTTATTAGAAAAAGCCATGTGCTTTGGTCCTGGTCACTACTACCAACCTTTTCCCTCCAGACATGAGTCCCTGAATCTAAAATTAAAAGCCATCTGTCATTAAGGGCAAAAAAAAAGAAAACAAAACAAAAAACATTTTTATGACAAGGACTAAAAGTTAAAAATCAAACTGAAAGGAAAGCAGATTTATTATTTTGGCCCAGAAAACCTAAATTGCTATTTGGAGAGCCTTATCATTGCTAATATTATAAACCCATCACATTCAATGCAATACCTCCACAAAAACATTTTTCTTCACAACACATGTTCAAGACCAAAGAGGTACGGATATAAGGCTGCTCCAGTTGATGAACTGCACGATCAAAAGCATTTTCTGGTTTCATTCAAATGCACAAATGTCCTATTTGCACATTAAATGAATATTAATAGTTTTTTTTTAGATTGAATGGTTACTGGGTTAGATGATTTAAAAAAAAAATTGAAAAGTTTACTTCATGGTGACAGATGCCTAGAAAGGAAAGGTCAAGAAAGTAACCAAGTTATTCTTCGTTCCTATTTTGACAAGGGGGGATACCCAAATTTCAAAAGTCCCCTCTAAAAATTTCACTCTTGATGTACTTGACAGATGTGTAAATGAATCTGACAAATACTCCATATAATGAATTCTACCATAAAAACATTTCACTTGGAATCAGGTAGGACCCCAATACAACTTCAGCCAAACAACACGTTTATT
Organism: Bradypus variegatus; assembly: GCA_004027775.1. Lineage (NCBI taxonomy): Eukaryota > Metazoa > Chordata > Mammalia > Pilosa > Bradypodidae > Bradypus > Bradypus variegatus. Next base: position 3,583 of record PVKY010001363.1, read on the forward strand.
ACTCTTTTGGGTACTAAGAGGACTCATCTAGCACCAATTTGTTTTCCTTCATTACAAAAGATAAATTTCACCCCGGCCAGAGCCTATTTTATAAAGGAGTAAGCAACCAATTTTTTAAAAGCATATTTAACTATTAACTTTTCATTTAATTAGTAACTTCTTTAAAATTACAAGGTTGTTTGACTATAACCCCAAGGCAAAAATAAAATTCAACATCTATTTTTCAGGAAAGATCTAAAATAAATGATACACTGCATTTTCAAATCCAGACCAAAACACATTACAATATTTGCAGAGTCAGTTTCATCGAGTTGTGGAAAGTGAACAGGACTAAGAGAGTAAGAAAGATGAGGTTTAGTTTTGCCACTTACTTGCCAAGAGACCTGGGGTGAGCCTCTCAAATCTCCTTTGTGAAACTGGGGTTATATTCACCCAAACTTAAAAAGATTGAGGGCAAATGAGGTTTACGTCAGAGAAAAAGCTGTGACAACCATCTACATAAGGAGCTTATTAGAATGTACTGTTATCAAGCAACACCTGAACATCATCACAGTAAGCACTGTAAAAGTAATTACTTCTTTTTAAATTCCCATTTCCTTACATAGGCGTCGAAACTGAACCATCAATGAAGAAAAATACTGCCACAATTTTTACCACTGATTTTGCTTAAAGTCTAAATACGACGCTCAACCAAATAACGGAAGATTGCGCCCTTTTCCCTTTTTCATAATGGGGTGAAAACTCCGGAGCTTGTAGCTCTAATAAAATACTCGATTTCTCCTTTTCCCGCGTTTCCTCGCCCATCAAGCTGCTTTCGAATTCTGACATACTAAAACAACAAAAACAAATCCCCCCTTGGACCCGGGCGGACTCCTCCCTCCTGGGCCATCCTCCCGGCTCCCTCGGGCCAGCGGGTCAGACAGTCGAACCCGGCTGCGGCCCTGGCCCCAAACCGCGCCGCGACCCGGCGGCCCCAGCCCGCGACTGCTCCCCTCCCCCACGGCTCCCGGGCACAGACCCAAGGCCCGCGGGACTTACGCTCTCGTGGTCCCATCGCACGTTGCTGCGCTTCTCGTCTGGGGCCAGGTTTCGGTCCCGGCCCATTAACTCATCCAACAATTGCGCGGCCGAAATCATGGTGCTTTCGTCGGGCGGCTGCTCCCACCAGCCCTGGCACCAGCCAAAGAAAACACCGGCGACGCCGCTGCCGCCAAACTCCTCGTCCGCTCTCAGGCCAAAAAACCTCCTCTACAGAGGAGCCGATAAGACAAAATGGCCGCCGCGCGGGCGCCTTCCCAGCATGCTGTGCGCGCCCGCGTACCCGCGGGGACGCGCCCAGGCCTAGGCGGCGGAGACTCGTCTGGCTTCCGCGGGTCGGGAGGCGGGATCCGCTGTAGCCCGGCTCGGACTCCGCCCCTCAGGGGAGGGGCCCCCTTCTCCTCGCCTCCCTCCCCCATCCCCGCTGGGTGGCACCGTCCTACCCTGCATCCGCGGGAGCCCTCACCACCCAGTAGCATACGTCGCACAATTGTGGCTCCCCGCAGACCACCCCAAGCGCCCCAGCTTTTCCACAGTGAGAAATAGGCGCCTACGAATGAAAGCTTCGACAATGCTCGGAAAAGGAGAAAAGGGCAGCGTCTCCCTTTGTCCCACTCCGATGCGCACGGTGCCATCTTCTAGTGAAGAAAGCTGAAGATCGGCACTGAGTCTGTTTTCCTAATCACTGGCTCGCCGCCCCTTTTACCTGGCTTTGTCCTCCCACCTGATTTCTCTAGGGGGACTTTCACGAGGTGAGAAATCAAGGCAGGAAAAGACAAGGCGTTTTCTACATGGTCACGCGAAGCATGAAGATTCAGTCCTACATCTGCCGCCTCTCAGTCTGGAATTTTTTTTTAATTATTGATTCGTTTATTCAACAAATATGTGAGTATATACGTTGTGCCAGGCATTGTGCTTGAAGCTAAGCTCTGAACCATTCAGACACAGTCCTTGCTCACACAGGCTCTATGGATTAGTGAGGGAGACAGTCACTAAAGAAATAGTCACAAAGATATTATGAATTGTGGTAAGTACAGTAGCATGGTTAAGGGTACGGACCCTGAAGGCAAGTTGCCTGGGTTTTTAATGTGCCACTCTGTGCCTTTGTTTCCCCATCTGTAAAAGGGGCTTATGATAATAATTGTACTGTATACACAAACATGGAGTTAATAATGATTAAATGAAGTAATACAATGTAAGACATTTAGAACAGGCCTGACACATTTTAGTTCATTTAATCTTTAGCTATTATGATGAAAAGGGAAAAAATCGGTGCTATCCAAGAGCAACAGAGAGGCCTCTGTGGAAATAACTTAAGACCTAACTTAAAAGATGGATAAGGATCCAGCCAAGCAGAGAATAAGTAGCAGATACCAAAGCCATCTCATTATATGAAACAATGTTCATCATTATTTTAAATATACATAAAATGGCAAGCCTGTATATGGAGAATGCTCATTAAGTGGCCTGAGGAGGCTAAACAGTTGAGATATAGTGCTTTATACATAGGTAGAGAAGGAACCAGCAAAGGATACTGTGAAGGAGAAGAAGCGAGAGAGGTAAAAGGAAAATCTGAAGAGTATGGAGTTAGGGAAGGCAAAAAAAAAAAAAAAAAAAAAAAAAAGGAAAAGAAAGAGAGAGAAGGGGCAGGGAGGGGCAGGCTTCTTGGTGTTTCAAAATGGTGAGAGTGATCAACAATGTAGAAAACTGCTAAGGGTCTGATAGGACAGGCTGGAAGAATACCCACCAGAAAAGTACCCATCAGATATTGCATTTGAAAGACAGATTCAAATGGGTTCAATAGTAAAGCGGAAATGAGAAAGTAAAATGGTGGTGTGACAATTCTTTTTGAGAAGAGAAGCAACAAAATAGGATGAGAACTCAAAGGAGATATAGTCTAGGGAGACTTTTTTTTTTTTTTTAGGATTTACCAAGAAGCCATTTACTCAGTATGATGCAGGATATAAGAACTGAAAAGAATATACGATGGTTTTCCTGTACCCACAATCCACTTAACTGTTGTTTTAAAACCTGAATAATTTATAATTTCTGTTTTGGATGCTAGTTCTGATGACCACCTTTTTATAACTGCTTGAAGCTAGTTTCAACCGACTATTACATATTCTTCAAATTTGTTTTTAAGTAGTGATTTTACTAGAGGCAACAAGTCTATATGTATTGTTTTTCTTCCCGTAAACTATTGGTGAGCACAGGAAGGCAATGCACCACAACTCCAAGATCTTCTGTCCTCACCAAATCGGCTACAAGTTCACTTATACCTCTCGTCCTCCAGGAAAGTTAAAGCTACATTCAGTTTCAAATTCCAGCTGAACGGAACTTGTGCCATTGTTTCATGGTCCTGAGAAACCTCGGTAAAAACCCACTATATTTTGATAATGGGCTGTCTGTGAAGAACCAGAATCACTGGAGTTAACCAAATATGTTCGACTATCAAGGTGTAATTTTTCAAGCAGGTGGCCGGTACAAGCCACTTCATTTTCTTTATTTGCCATGTCACAGGGGACTGTATTTTTTCTGTAACAAGGATTTGGAAAAGGATGATGAACTTTCTGCCATAGATCACCTTATATAGTTTACCTGGGTTTTTCACAGCTTGTCCAATTGCTCTTTTTATGTAAGCAGCCAGCTGTTTTGGACATTTCTTAACCTCCTTCCTGTTCTTATTAGTGAAATTAGAGATCCTTTTGCTAGGAAGATCAATGGAACAATCTTCAATATTATTACAAAAGTTACGTTTTTTAACATTTTGGGTTTCAGATACCGAAATCTCTTAAATAGCTGCGCCTCACGGGACTGCGGGGCCTCCGTTCAGCCCTTGGGCTGATGATGCCCCGGGCCCGGCAGTCTGGAGCTTTCCCGGGACACCAGGCGGCCCCACTCAGGGCCATTTAAACGCGGCCGCAGGGCCGCCCACCAGGATACCACCTCGTAGGGAGGCTTTTTTAAGATGGGAAATTCGAGTTTGTATAATGTTGTAAATGATTCCATAGAGAGGAAGAGATGGAAGATGAAAGAAGGGGATAGCTAAAGTTTTTAAGAAGGTAAGGAGGTGGGCTCCAGGCCATATTTGGAGGTATTGACCTTTACTAGGAGAAAGGACCCTTTCTCTACTGAAACAAGAAAGAAGAAAAATGTACAACTCAGTTTGTAGATTTAGTGGTGAGATGAAGGAGTTCCTAGCTAATGGTTGCTAATTTCTCAATGAAGTTTTTATTGAAGGCTCACCATGGCCACTACCAAAAATAAAAAGTATACATCGTGAACCACAGGACTTACAAAACCTGGTGATGCTCCGTAAATTGTTTTAATCTAATTCTCTCATTTTTTCCACAAACTTCAATGTTGTTTGTGCTCTGTAACTGGGTTAATGGTTGGTAATACAAAGATATAAAAGACAGGTTTCTTATGGAGCTCCTGATTATGGGAGACAAAAATGTAACAAAAAAAGGGACAATTCAGTCTTGAAAGGAAAACCTAAATGAATTTGCATCACAGAGGCAAGAGCTTCTGACCCAGTCACACAGTAGGTAAGTCTTACTCTACAAATCTCCTTTTCCTAAGGAATCCACGGGTTAGGTGTGTATTACCACAGTAGAAAAGAATTCATTCATTTGTCCTTTATTAATTCAATCATCTCCAGTGTTATCCGTGTCTGACTCTGTTGGACATTGGGGGAGCCACGGGTGAAGGTAGTCTTTATAACAGATCACAATGCCTACTTTACAGATAATTTTTTAATTGTTTTTATTAGTTGGCTGATTCCTAATGATGGGAAGGACAGCATTCCTATCAGCCAATGGTCATTCCATACATGTGACTAATGGAAAGGAAGCCACAGTTACTACAGCCTCCATTGTGGCCCCTACTGCTCCATCCTCCATCCACTTGCTGCCTCAGTGATCCTTCCCTCCCTTTCTCCCCTTCTCCACCTGCCACTGACAACTACTCACTCTCTTCTTTGTGCCACCATTTTATCTTAAACCTTCTTGCACATTATTGGGTTTGTCACATGATAATTGCAAACCATCAGTCTCTTCTTCTAGAATGAGGGACTCCTTTAGGTCAAGTGCCATTTCTTATTCATTTTTGCATTCCCAGATTCTAGCAGAGTATATAGTGTGGGAGGTAGCTCCTGTTCACTCCTCACCCATTACAGTGTGGCTATCATCCCCACCACTTCACTGCAACTTCCCTTTTCAAGGTCACCAGCAAGCTCCATGTGCCCATATCCATCGTATACTTATCACTCCTTTTCTTTCTTGCTAGTTCTGAGCATTTGGGCTTTGGATCTCTCCCTCATCTCCAAACCCTCCTACTCTTTTGGTTTTCTTCCTACTTTATTCCAGCTGCTCTTCTTCAGTCTCATTTGAGGATTTCTCCTCTTCGGTCACACATTAAAATATTGGGTGTTCTTCAGGGTTTTGTCTTTGGCGCTCTTCTCCCAGTGCTCCCTCCTAGGACCATCACTTCCACTCTCATGACTCCAGCTAGCACCTTTTGCTGATGACTGAAATCTAAACCACCGGCCCTTCCTGAACGTCACACTCACACACACAATTGTTTACTGGGCATGTCCACTTTAATGAAAATCAGAAAATAAAGCACAAGCTGTGGAGTCAGAGTGCTTGAGTTCAAAGCCTTGTTCTACCATTCACTATGTGGTATAGCAGTGGGCAAGTGACCTCTCTGTGTCAGATAATAATGATTGTCCTACCTTGTGAGATTGTGTGAGGATTAAATGAGGTAATTCATATACAGCACTTAGTGCAGTGCCTTGCAATAAGTAAATGCTGGTGGTAGTAGACAGTAGTAGTAGTAGTAGTAGTAGTAGTAGTAGTAGTAGTAGTAGTTAAATGTCCTCAGAAAGCTCCCTTCATCAGATTCAAAACTGAATTCATCACTGCACCTCAGACTTCATCCTCTTTCCCAAATCTCAGTAAATGGCACCACTATCCACCTAGACAGAAAATCAGCTATTATCTTTGTTTTTCAACTACTTCCCTCCTCCCATTCTATCATATTCTCTGCCCTGACTTGAACCTTGTTGTAGCATAACTACTATCCATGGCATGTTTACCATGTCCAGGCTTTATAGGTATTAATTCTTTCCATCCATAGGACAGTCCTACAAAGATGTTATCGTCATTACCCCTATTTTGCAGATGCAAAAATTGAGGCATGGGAAGATTAGCTCACCCAAGCTTACGTGATTTACAAAGCTGGGATGCAAACCCAGGCAGTGGGCCTTCAATCTGCATGCTCATAATCATTTTGCCACATGCCATACTGCTTCTATTCTAATACTTATCACATTCTATTGTTTGTCTTATCAGTCTCCCTCACTAGACTGAGTGCTTTTTGAAGTCAGGAAGTCTGATTTGTTTGCAGTAGCATCCCAAGTGCCTGGAACAGTGTCAGGCAAGCAGTGCATTCTTAATGCACACAATGAGTTAGATAATTCCCTTAGAGACAAGCAAATTGTAGGTGAACATGAATAATAGGATAGCCAACAGGGTGCATTCATTTATGGTCATAATTAAAGGTTTTGTTTGTGGAGAATGTTTTTGTTTTTTTTATTTGAGGATAACAAGCAGGAGATTGGAGTTAGAGATAATGAGAGGTTGAGTTTAAGAAGATATTAATATTAACTGATTAAATGGTTTTTGTAGGGCACATATTATAATCCTTTTAAGGAAGGGAAATTTGAAAAATAAACTTATAAAAAGAGCTCACAGACTTTGGGGTACAGTCAGTACTAACATTTAAAACTGCTAAAAAAAAAAAAAAGAGGCTATCACTCCCTTGTCACTCAGACTATGTTGTAGGGCCCAATTCCAGTGACATGAATATCATCAGCTTTAGACGGAGTAAACACTGGATCTGAGAATTAAATTTCAAATTGGGGGAAATAAAAAGGTAAGCTCAGAGACACAATTTGTCATGGGGGTTAATTTAAATGCGTAGTCAGTTTATATTCAACACCACCTGGTGTGCACTCTGTCATGTGTGAATTACAGTATCATAATAAACAAATAGTCATGGGTTTTTCTTAAACAGTAGCAAGAAAGATGTTTGGTGTGCATACCCTGGGCAGCCCCAAGAGGTGAAAATGAAAACTCAATGCCTAAATTTGTTCCTTCCTATTTCATCTCCTCCCTTTGTTCAGGCCTTCCTCCCCTCCTCCCCTTCTCGCCAGGGTTATTTCCTTAATCCTCCTGACCCCATCTGCAAAATTCCATCCTGTGCCATGCTGGAGATCTATCCAAGGCACCCAAGCTCAGCAAAACAATGTTTTTTTCCTCCCACCGGGTAGTAAAACGGGCCAAGCCAGCCCTTGAGCCTCATTAGATTGATTAGGCAAGGAGTCAGGCAAATGCTTTTTAAATACATACCATAGCTCTTCTGGGAGCTTCTGGAATGAGGACCAGTATAACTCCAAAGCATCTTGGTGTTTTTCCTTTCTTTTTTCTTCCATGGCCTGCATGAAGAGTAATTAATTATGATTTGTAAGCAGTAATAAATGACTGCTTATAGACTGTGAGCACACTGTAGATACTTTTCCAGAAAGCCAAATTAAAAGAAATCCCTGTTTAAAATGAGATGTAAAACAAAAAAAAAACACATGGAAATAAAAATTCTAACTGAATGGCCTCAAGCACTATCAAAAGAAGAAAGAACAGTGTAATCTATCTCTGCAATAATGGGCATGTTATAGTAGGATCGTTTTCAGCCCATTTCCCCATCCTGCTGGGCAAGGGTTGGCTCAGAGAACGAAAAAGAGCCAAACAAACTGGCAAACAAAACAAAACAAAACTCAAAAGCCACGAATTATTTTATTTTTATTTTTTTTCCACCTATTATTTTCGATGGCTCGTAAACAGCCTGAGCCGGAGGATAAGGCTTTTCTGGCTTTCAAACATGCTTTCTTCTCCTTCCATGTGTCAGTCCTCTCCCCTTGAAGCTGCGGGGTGGGGAGGTCTAAAAATAGTCAATGAATCACTGCAAATAATATTGTGCAGCAGTTACATAAACAACTCGCCCGGGCGCCGGGGCCGAGGATAGGAACGGAAAATATCTGGGTCAGAGTTGTCACACTGAATCGGGTCCCCCGAAGCCGGCTTTCGGGAAGCGCGGCCCGGGAGGAGGCCTCGGCCTGCGGGCGGGTAGCAGCGGGGAGTCGCGAGCGGCCCGCGGGAGGGAGCAGAAGCCCCGGGCCGGCGCGAGCAGGGCGGGCGGGCTCCGTGCTCCCTCCCCATGGCCAGGAGCGGGCCGCGGCGGCGGCGTTGACAGGCCCCGGGCGGGGCGGGCGGGCTGGGGCCTGGGGTCGAGGGGAAGATGAGCGCCCTCCTAGAGCAGAAGGAGCAGCAGGAGAGGCTGCGGGAGGCCGCGGCCTTGGGGGACATTCGGGAGGTGCAGAAACTGGTGGAGAGCGGGGTGGATGTGAACTCCCAAAATGAGGTCAACGGCTGGTAAGTGGGGAGTGGGGGAGGCCTAGGGTCAGAGCAGCCCGCCTGGGGCGCGGGCAGTCGGCCTCGGCCTCAGCCCAGCGCTGTCCCTGGAAGTCAGGCTATGGCGAGGCTTGGCGCCTCGGGCCTCAGAGGTTTCGAGGCCAGCCGTAGTCCGTCTGCTCCGTGTAGTCAGGAACGCGTCTTGTTTAAATCCCGGCCCACGTGGTCTTCCCTGGCAGCGCCCACCCTGACCTCGGCGTCCCGGCCTTCCCCTGCGTTCCCGGGCTACCTTGGCAAGGACGGTGCTGGAGGGTATGATTCTCAGCGACTGTCTAATACGCGCTGGAGAGCATCCCAGTTCGAGTGTTGAGTTATTTTGCCGTAGGTGCCTCTGAAGAAAACATCCGTACAGAGCTAAAAGCATAAGCAACTGAGCAAATACGAATCTTATATAAATGAGCACTATTTCATTACCCAAGACCAGAAAGAAAATCACGTGCATCGCTATTCTGCTTCTCTGTTGTCTCATTGCAGTGATTTGCTGCTGCCCACAGCTGCCTGTTGACAGCTGCTTGAAGATTCATTTGTTTATCTTATGGAGCGTTTTGCTGTGTTTTCTTATTAAAATTTCAAATACAAAATTTGATGCAAGGCTTCGGTTGCCTACTTGCAGGTTGAGTCCTTCCGGATTAAATAAGGAGACTCCATGAGATGTACTGGTGGCCAAATCATTAGTTTTAAGTTACTGAATGTGGTGTTAGGCCACCCTCTTTGCATTTAAATTTTGAATTTTCATTTGATTTAGGTAATGCTTAACCAGCCTATTTTCCTAGTTTAGTGTTAAAGAGAGCTTGCAAATGTTTTATTTTTGAAGTAGAATCATACATTTGGAACAGAAAGGGACACTGGAGATGGATTCAACCTCAGAGAGTAACTTACCCCAGGTTACACAACTTGTTTATGTGATAGTCAGACCAGACCCAAGGTTTCCTGACTTCCTCACAAACCTACTTCTTTTCCTTAAGGAAATAGCCTGGGCGACTGTCCTGAAAGCTAGGAAAACAGGACACTGCCTCTTGTTTAAAAGTGCAAACAAGCTTACTGTTGGATGTGTGTACCTTTGCTGAGGTGGTTCTGTGGCTCACAATATGTGAATTACTGTTTTGCCACTAGGAGGCAGTGTTGTGTAGAGGAAGGAGCCTTGGTGTTGGCTGCAGCAGGTTCTCCATCCCTGCCTAGTTATGCTACCTTTCCGGAGTCCTTTCCTTTTCCAATTATGTCACGAGAGGGTTTGTGAGCCTATAAGGAGATGAAGTATAATATTAATAGACAACATTTACTAGCTTGTTCCGTAGCACAGGCATGGTTCTAAGCACTTGATGTCTATTATCTCATCCACAACTACTTGGGGACATAGCTATTGTTAGTCTCTCCATTTTACAGATAAGGAAATTCATCTTACCCAGGAAGGCTAAGTAATTTTCCCAAGGTCATAGAGGTTACAATAACTAGTGGAGCTGGGAAATGAACCCAGAACCTACCCTCTTAACCACAATGCCTGCCATGTAACAGGTGCTCAGTGAATATAAGTTGAATTTAAAGTAACCTGAAGCGTCTTCTCATAGATTTAATTGGGCATCTCAAGTAGGCATGTCCAAGCTTGAACTCCTGGTCTTCTGTCATCTCTCTTGCACCCCAAACCTCCTCCCCATCTCGACTAATGGCACCCTCTTCCTTTCAGATGCTCAGGCCAAAAGCCTGGGCTCTGCCTTGCCTCCTCTTTCCTTTATACCCCACATCCAATCAGTGAGCTCATCTTTCCAGGTCCACTTTCAGCTTAGTCAGAATCGGACCTCTTCTCACTAGCTCTACTGCTGTAAGCCACCATCATTCTCTCCCTTGGATTATTGCAGTAGCCTCCTGACTAGTCTCCTGGCCTCTACCATATACCCTAGAGTCTTTTAAAGGGATCCTGACTTAAAATATGCCAGATCGTTTCCCTCTGCCCAGAACTCTCTAATGGCCCCCATCTCACTCCAGTAAGGCCTACAGTGTCCTACAATTTCTATTCCCCTCTTTATGTCTATGCCTCATCTCTTGGGACTTACCCCCTTGTTCACTTCCTTCTGCTGTACTGGCCTGCTTGCTTTTCCTGGAACACCAGGCACAATCCTCATTCGAGGCCTTTGCATTTTCTCTTCCCTCTAAAATGTTTTTCCCCTGGTACCAGATGTTTTGCTCCCTCACCTTCTTCAGGTCTTTGCTTAGCTTTCATCTTCTTGCTGAGACCTTTCCTTGGCCCTCAATTTAAAATTGCACCATGCCACTCCCCAACCTCTGTCATCCTCTAATTCCTTTCCTGCCTTTATTATCCCTATAAAACTTAATCATCACCTAGCATACTATATGCTTTGCTTATTTATTTGCTTACTGCCTTAGTTTCCTCATCTGTAAAATGGGGGAATATGGATAATAGCACTTACCTCACAGGTTGTTTGAGGATTAAATGAATTAATACATGTAAAGCACTTAGAACAATGTCCAGCGTGTAATGCATTATATTACGTCTGTGTTAACTACAATCATTATTGTTAATCAATGTGTTGGGTACTGGGGCATAAAGGTTACCCTCAGAAAACTTACACTCTAGCAAAGAAAAACAGAATGGTGACTGTTTTCAATTCTTGGTTGCTCAGTAGCCACACTTTCAGCATAGATGAAAGATGCCCAGTGCTTCTGGTCTAAAATACTTCCCAGCCCTAATAGGACATTCTGACTACAAATTTAAAGCTGAAAGAATTGAAATTCAAAGATAAGAGTTCCCACATCAGTTGTAATTCAAGTGCCATGCATACTCATTGGCTTTATGGAACATGTGTAATGATTCATGAAAAAGTTGAAAATAGTGCCTGGCCGGTCTGAGTTATGACTGCACAGAGCCACACAGCTCTGTACTGTAAAGGATGACCCTAAGAGTGCAGGGCTGTGGGGGACGTGCTGCGTTGACTTACCCCCACTTTACATGGTGATGCTTTAGCTGGTTAGTTTGTCCCAGAGTCTCTCAGACCCACTGGCAGTAAATTACCTCTTTCACTTTCAAACCTGCCAGGAGCAAGTGATTTACTGGTAGCAAGTGAGCACTTTATTTCCAAAAGGGAGCATATTTTTCTCATCATGCTCCATTCATTTTTGAGTGCTCACTTATCATTATAATTATTCACTTTTCAAGTCTGTGCCACCGGCACCCACCCACAAACACACTTTAAGTTGCAGTTTGCCCCAAATCAAGGATGTATTGGATCCTTCTACTCCAAGTGATGTCCACCTTGTCTTTAGTTCACTCATTCAGCAAGCACTAATTAAGCACCTGGTCCATGCCAAGCAGACATTTCTTTTATCTTCATGAGCAATCTAGCTCAATACTCTCCCCTTGTTCTTAAACTGGCAGTCCTCTTGTCACAGCACAGAGTGACTTTAATAGCACCTGGATAATCTTAATTCTAATGAATGATAGTATAGAATGTCACTCTGAAACATCAGTGGATTTACTTCTAGCCAGTCAGCCAAGCTAGCTTTTTGTAAAGCGCAAATGTTACGGTGCTCAGGGCAAATCAGCTTTTCCTGGAACCAAGTAAACTTTCTAGATGATTACGCTTCCCAGAGTTGTGACCTAAGCCTCACTATTGAACATATGTTCTGTTCATCACTATATTTGTATTTGGCTATAAACTCCAAAGTTATCTCAGTTCAATTAGAGGGTTGGTGAACGAGGACATTTCAAAATGGGAGGGGGTATTTTCCATAATATACATTTGGCTTTGGCAACGGGATGAATTTAGAAGCTCTGAATCCTTTAATTTCTGTTAAGATGGAGTTTTTGTCAGGATGCTAATTACAGTTCTAGGTAGTATTAAAATAACAGCCCTTCGGCATGTACATAATCCCTTTCTATGCGTACAATATTAAATAATTAGGTTTACTTAAGTGAGTGCTACATTAGTAGAGTGTGTTCTCAAAAAAATTTCATTGTTGATGTACCTTTTTTTAAAGTGCCTTAGGAATTAAGTATGTATGCAGTGCTGTATGATTTGGAGAGAATTAGGGAAATCAACTTTCTTAAAAATGGAAATTTGGAGAGTTTTGTTTTGTTTTTTGTTTGTTTTTTTGTTAATGGAGAAATGAAAAATAAGGAGGAAAAGAGGGAGAACCTGAGATTCAGACAGGCCCATCTGCTATAGTAATAATGATTTAAGTGGCAGAGCGAGCTTCAGGTAAGACATGATTATCAGCCTGATAATGTTTAGTATTCAGATGGCATTTGAAGGATATGAAGCGAGTTTCCATAGTCCCTAAGAAGGAATGTGGCAATGTAAAAATAAAATTTAAAGGGTCTAGGGACAATGTAATGAGCAAGACCAGCAGAGTAACACTGCAGTGTCACTGGAGTTGTCCCGTTAGCCAGCCAGCCTCCTGGAAGCCATTGAAATTAAAGCTCCCAAGACAAATTAGTTTTTCCCAGGGGCCAGAAAAGAAATTTAAAACTAAATTTTAAGCATACTAAATATTTTGATCATCTGCTTTGTGGGAAAAAAAAAAAAAGTTGAGATTACCAGCCTGGTTTCCCGGTTCTAGCTGAACTCCTAACAGGCACATATGTATTTATTTACTAATATTTAGAATTTGAAAACCCAAATCACCACTCTTCTTTTTAAATCACGTTTGTCTTCTTCTGGGCAGGACCTGTCTACACTGGGCATGTAAACGCAATCATGGTCAGGTCGTCTCTTACTTGTTAAAATCAGGAGCTGACAAAGAGATTCTTACCTCAAAGGGAGAAACACCAGTCCAGTTAACATCAAGGAGAGAAATCAGGAAGATTATGGGAGGTGAGTCTGTGTTGGGGGCAACTCTTGATTTTGTCAAACTGTCTTGTGGCTGCATTCTTGATGGCTGTCAAACAACCAGTTTATTTCTAAAAGCTAATCACTGTGCCAAGAGGGTAACTGCAACTTGTTTCTGGGAAGGTCAGCCTCAAAAGTTTATTTTTTATCTATAAAGTTGAAGATAATAATAAAAATGATAATCATAAATCCAGTGAAATATTCTTTTCTAACCACAGGAGGCTGTAAACATGGAGCGTCTTTGGCGCATTGACCAAAGGACACCAGCTTCTACAAGACAGTCTTTTCTTTGTAATTTTTAAAGAGCTATATCAATGTTCTGTGTTTCTTCTTTTTAAGTGGAAGATGATGATGAAGATGACAACCTCCCCCAGCTGAAGAAGGAGTCAGAACTGCCCTTTGTTCCCAGCTATTTGGCCAACCCAGCCTTCCCTTTTACATACACCCCCGCGGCAGAGGATTCAGCCCAGCTGCAGAACGGGGGCCCCTCCGCACCTCCCGCATCACCGCCTGTAGACGGCTTGCCTCCAGCGCTCCCGCCTGGGGAACCCCCTCTTCTAGGGGCCTTTCCACGGGACCACAGCTCCTTGGCTCTGGTTCAGAACGGTGATGTGTCTGCCCCCTCTGCCATACTCAGAACACCAGAAAGCACAAAGCCAGGTCCTGTTTGTCAGCCACCAGTGAGTCAGAGCCGCTCCCTCTTCTCTTCTGTCCCATCCAAGCCACCAATGTCTCTGGAGCCTCAAAATGGGACATATGCAGGACCTGTGCCAGCTTTCCAGCCATTTTTCTTCACCGGAGCATTTCCGTTTAATATGCAAGGTAAACTCTCAACAGCAAACAGGCCAGACAGTGTCTAGGGGTCTAAGGCTTTACTTACCATTTTGGGGGTTGTTTTTTTTGGGGGGGGTGAGGGGTGGTGGTGGTGGTATATATTTCAAACTTATAGAAAAGTTGCAAGGCTAGTATAAGGAACTCCCTTTACTCAGATTTGCGAATTGTTTACCTTTTGCCCTTTTACTCCAACTACTTAAGTAGATGTTTCCTAAGAAGAAGGAATTCTCTTACATAAGCAGAGTATAATTATCAAATTCAGGAAATGTGGCCTTGATATAATACTATTATCTGAACCATGGTCCATGTTTAAATTGTCTCAACAATACCCTTGGTAGTTATCCTCATGCACCCCATCCCCTGCCTAGGATGTAATCCAGGATCACACATTGCATCTAGTTGTCATGTTTTAGTCTCCTTTAATCTGGAACATTTCTTCAGCCTTTGTCATTTATCCAGTCAGTTATTTTGTAGAATGTGATTTTCTGTCATTCCTTCTGTATTTATTAGTTGGTATTCCACTGTAAAGAAGAGCTTGCCCTTTCCCCCATTTATATCAGTATGGGTTCTGATTTTATGCAGTGGGTTATAATCCATTACTGTCATGATTTTGATCTTCAAATTATCCCAGATTTGGCCAGTGGGAGCCCCTTCACGCTAACCCTTGTGTCCCTTTGACATGCCTCCGTCATCCTGGAGCACTTCCTTACTTTCTGGTACAGCAAGATGTTCTAGGCTCATAGTATAACTTTCTATGCCCTAGCCTGGGAATCAGCCATTTCTCAAAGGAGTCCTGGTTCTTTTTGGTGGGGAATGGTATTCAGAAACTGACACACAGGTGCTAGGTATGTTCATTGCTACAGGTGTGTCATTTCTCCTAGGCCCTCTCAAAGAACAGAGCCAAGAAAGAAAGAAATAAGCAGTCAAACACACAAATATATTCGTATGTTTATATACACACATATATCTGTATTTTTATATCTCTTTATCTATATCTGTCTTCTTAAAATGAGTTTTGATACCTCCAATTCCAGGCTAACACTACAGGGTATAGTCTGGTCTTATTCTTTCTTCCTATTTCCATGTATGCAACTCCCTCACTTTCTGTTTTGGAAGAGCTTCTACTACAGATGCTGGTAACAGTGGCCCAGGAATGCTATGAGTGCTTCCCACATTAGGAGCAAAACAATACCACTGAAAGATCATAGATGCCCAGCTTGGGCCGTTTGATAATCAGGCTCAGGATGTAGGGGCAGACTGCTTAGTTCTCAGACCCATGAATAATAGTGTTTATTTATACCCAGAGTCAAGAACCCTCCTTTATTAAGGACTACTCTATTTGAATCATACTTAGACTTTAATTTCTATTAGTAGCTTGTCTTTTTGCTTTTGCTGTTTATTGTAAGGAGTTTCATATTTCATAAGCACCTTTAGATCCACAATTGTTAAATCTTCTTAGAGTAGCTCATGTACCATATCTTGCCCAGGACTTCTTTCCAACTCTCTTCTCCTTTTCCTGCTTATGTGTAGATTAATACCCAAACCCATATTTAAGCCTTTACCTCCTCAGCTCCAGCAGCAGAGGTAAATTTTCCTTCTACACAGTTGGAGAGGCTGGCCCACCCTTTTACTTTGTGTACCACAATCTTAGATGTAGTAAAGACTGTGCAGGAAATTTCCCCAGCAGAGCCAGAATTGGGCCTGAGCAAATCCTGTGACAGTGCTTGGTTGTCTCCAGGCCTTTGCCATAGGATAGGATTAAGAGTAACCATCTTCTGGAAAAGATCTTAAATTACATGGGATGTACTCTGCCTGAATCATTCATTAACATTTCCCTCCTTTTTTCTAGAGCTGGTACTTAAGGTAAGGATTCAAAACCCATCACTTCGAGAAAATGATTTCATTGAAATTGAACTGGACCGACAAGAGCTCACCTACCAAGAATTGCTCAGAGTGAGTTGCTGTGAGCTGGGGGTTAATCCAGATCAAGTGGAGAAGATCAGAAAGTTACCCAATACTCTGTTAAGAAAGGTAAGAAACGTATGTTAAGCATGAGTGGTTGTTTTTTGCATTTGGAAAATATCCAGCTTCCTTCTTGGTTATATGAGTCATTGTGGAAGAAATGAAACGAGGATAGAAAAGGAGCAAAGGGTAGTTTTTTTCAAATGTAATCAATTTCTTTCCCTCTCTGGGAATATGGAGATCCTGATTTTTTTTTTTTTTTTGAGAGTTGTAGGATATCAGAGAGAATTTTGTGATTTACCATGCACATGTACCTATTTTCAGCTGTTTCGGTAGTGATCTGTAAGGATTACCTTAGTGCACCATTAGAGGTGCCTTATGTTTTACAAAACAAGGGCCAAGTTAAATTACAGAGCGCCATAGATTCTGGTGCAGTCCTCCCAGGGGTTCTGTTAACACCCAGCTTATCAGGCTTCTGGCTTCTTAGAGCACTGGAAGAAAACTGATGCTTGCAGTGCCTCTCTGTGGGAGGTGTTCATATGCTGTAGCAGCTCTGGTAAGGACTTCCACCACTCCAACCCAGCTCCTACCCTGGGGACTTTCCTGCTCTATCACTGACTTATTCCTGCCACAAGGATTATTTTTTCTATCCAGGTCTCAAAATGAGCCAAGATACTGGTATCAGCACCACACACCAAACATGTGGAGACAAATGGTTCCTCTTAATCTGTTTCACCTATTTTTGTTTTAGGACAAAGATGTTGCTCGACTCCAAGATTTCCAAGAGCTGGAACTGGTTCTAATGATAAGTGAAAATAATTTTCTCTTCAGAAATGTTGCATCCACACTGACTGAAAGGCCTTGCTATAACAGGAGAGCTTCAAAACTAACTTACTAATGCAGCAGGGACGTTTACCATTGAGTATTGTGACAGTGCATGTCACCTCTGGGCCAAGGGCAAGCCATTGATCTAATTCAAGGCTAGTATCCCCCACTTCTGCCTTGGAGGCCTGGAAGGGCCCATGGTGCCATTGCGTAGTATACACTAACACCATCTGCCAAGGTAGGAAGTCCCTGACCCCCAAGCAGTGGTGCCACTCTTCCAAGCCTCTTGGTGCACAATAAACCTATCGGTTGAAGCTCTGGGCAGCTGAGAAGTGGTCTGGAGAGGCAGAAGCCGAAGACTCTATATCCAGTGTGTTTTGTGTGTAGGATGTAAGAGAGTTGTTGAAGCAGGAGATGAGAGAGAGCAGAGCCTGTTTGTAGCCACTCCTGTTGACAGTGCACCTGAAGGGCTGGGATACACTTCCTTGGTGTTGCATGTCCACAACTCTCCTGAAATGTGAACTAATGAGGGAGGAAAATTGGGGAAAGCACAGGTACTGGATAAATGAATTTTAGTGTGACTAGTAGCTGTGAGGTTTCATATAACATTTATGTTACTCAGGTTAAAAGTACTTAAGAATAACAGTTACCTAATTGTAAATATGCTGTTAGCCAAAAGAGCATCGCCTCCCCCACTTTTCCTTTGTAAACACTCATGACTGCTTCACTGTCCCTAGTCTGCCATTGCCTAGACAGTCATCTCTGCATTAACTCCCCTTCCTGCTCACTAGAGGGCTCTCTGATGCTTTCTAAAAGAGCAACTGCTTTTTCTTTTATTTTTTTTTTTGCTCTGAAGCAATTCCTGTCGTCCACATGTTTAATTGCACCATCTGAGAAGAGCACAAACATTGCTGGCCCATGTTCTCCACTTTCATTTTCCACTAGAAATGAAAAGCAATTTTTGAGACTGAATCTGTTGCTATTTTAAAGGTTATTGTGGGAAACTGAGCTAAAGGAGTTAGCATCTTTATTTTTGTATCAAAGATAAAGGTTATTTTGAAATTATTAGGATTTTTACACAACTCTGGAATCTGTTGCTTTTATAAATGAATTGTTTGATCTTAGGGATCCCCACCACCAATCTACTTAACAAAGCCAGACTTTGTTCTGAAGTAAATGGGAAACAAACAAACAAAAACAAAAAAACAAACCCTGATTAAACTCTTGAGCATGGCATAATTTTTTTAAAGAATGCATTAAGGATTATTTTCCTTTCCTTCAGCGTCATTAGTGTTAAAAGAAAAGCCACTGTCTTATTGAAACAAACAGCTTAACTTGAGAAATGAGAACTAGCACACGTGGACACACAGGAGAGCAGGGGTTTGAAGCCAGCTGTTGAAGAGCATCCCTGCTGTCTCAAGAAGCTTTTTCCCCATAGTGCCTCTGGTTTCCAAAGAAACTTAACTCCTAACTGTGTTAACTTAATTTTATTGGGACACTACAGCTGAGTGAGAACATGCAGAAGATGTCAAAGGAAGAGGATGTTGTGCTAAGATAATGGTCTCCTGCTGCTGCCTAAAGGCTGAAAGGAGGATGAGGTGTTTTTCAAGGCCAACTTCATGGAGTCGCTCTGTTTAGTGACTTATTTGTATTCCACCAATTACTGATGGTGACTTAGTCACCCTTGTACAGAAGGTTTGCATAGCAGAGTAAAGGTTACTTAGCAACCCTTTCTCTATAGTGCTTTAAGGATGAAACCTTCCTGTGTTTCAACCTATCAGAAGCTAGTGTACCTGGATAAACTAACTCGTTTTTGGTCTTTGTTTTGAAAAAATGTTGACACTTTACTGATACAATTAAGGCTGGTTCTGTCCTGGAGGGAATAAATTCAGTATTATTTCACATCTAAATTACTGGGGTCGAAACTCTCTCAGCCAGCCAGATTAATGAGAAACTCTCAGAAACGGTGGAGGCCCCTGGCTGGGAGTTGGCCTACAGAGGAGGAGCTGCATCCAACCAGGGCTTTGCCCAGGTGTGGAAGCCACAAGCAAGGTCGTGTCTTGGGTGACAGGTGGGTCTGCTGTGGCCCTGCCCTCCCCTGGGCTCACACCTCCGTTAA
>PVKY010001364.1:0-21471 GCA_004027775.1 Bradypus variegatus
GTATGTTATTTGATTGTGTTTGAATAAAACTGAATTTAAAAAAAAAAAAAGAGGTTTGAGAATTTGGTTCCATTACTTAGGATCTAGATATCTAAAGCTAGAAGTAGGAATGAGAACCAGTCTTACAGTGTTCCAAAAAGGGTGGGGGGCAGGATTGAAGATCTGGGGGGTGCATCCTGGAATACTGACTCTGTCCCATCTCCTCTCTTTCCTCCTAGATTTTTTTACCACATGCTTCCATGTGGCCTTCTTTCCCTGTGGCCCAGCATCTCTCTGTATCTTTCTACCTCTTTGTCCTTTGGACATGACTCTTCCTCAATGGCCTAACCATCTATCTGTTTGCTTCCTTGTATTTGTTCCTAGTTCTTTGTCCCTAACTCTATGTTCTTCTGTCCCTTTCTTCTGCTCTGTGCTCCTATCCACCTCTCTTGTTATCCCTTACTCCCTTCTTGGTCCTACCCAGAAAGCCTTGCTATCTTTTAGTTCCCTATGGTACTTTGCCCCATCTCTTCCATGTCCCTCTGTCTCCTTTAATCCAGATCCCTGCGGAGCACCTGACTTATTCTGCCCTCTATCCCAGGTCACATCCACTGCCTCCTCATTCATCTCTTTGCCTCCATTCCTCTGTTTTGTTATTCCTCGCGTCCATCCTGGCTTCATCTTTTTCATCCCCATTTCTCTGTCCCCAGATGTCCTTGAGCCAGTCAGTCCCAGTATCTATTTCCCAGCCTCTGGGCCCCCCTCCTGAGCCAGGCTCCACCTCCCTGGTCCCTGCTGCCTCTGTATCCTGGGTCCTTTCTTCTGGCCCAGCTTTACTTCAGCCTTCACTCCCCAACCTCTTTCCCTGGTTAGTGGTGCCTGCTCTGAGCCCTGCTTGGCTCAACTCAACTAGCTTGAGCTTGTTTAGTCTGACTCCTTTAGCCCGTTAGCAGCTTAGCCCTCCCACCTCTCCTCTGAGCCCTCCAGTAAACAAGAGGATCAGCACATATCTGACAGCTGCTGGGTGGGGGCAAGTGTCTGGCCAGCCCAGGCATGAAAAGGGGCTACACTGAAAACTTCCCATACCTTCTCCAACCAGGGAAATTCCGGGGTCTCTGTCCTAAGTATCCACCTTAAAGCTACATTCCATGGACATGTGTGTGGGGTTCCCTGTCTCTGTTTTCCTCATTCACCTTTTGTGGCCATGCTCCCAGGTCTTGGGCTTTCTGATTCTTCTGAGAAAATGGCATTTAATACCAATAATCACATAAAGAAGGATTGCTACTTGGATAATTATCATGGTCTCTGCTCCACAAAACAGTGGCCCAGATGTGGGAAAAGAGTGGTGCCATCTAATGTAGGTTTCCTTATATGTGTGTAGTGAGCATGGTAGCAGAGACACCACACACACATATATGCACAAGCACATACCAAGGATAGCTGGGTTGCCTACAGGCATTCCTTACACTAACCTACAACAGAATTGCCTTATGAAAATACAGGTTTCTGGGCCCCACCCCAAGAGTTTCTGATTCAGTAGGTTTGAGGTGAAGCCAGGGAATGTACATTTCTAACAAGCCCCCATATGATGCCTATGCTGCTGGCCTGGGGACCACACTTTGAGAACCACTGGCTTAGATAATCTGCATCTCCATCTCCCCATCCAACACCTAAGGCTGAGACCAGGGGCACTGTTATAACTGATGACTCTTGGGGCTGATGGGCACCCAGGGGTCTCTCTATCGTTAACCCCGTGGGAGTGTTTGGGTTCCTCAGAGGATGGGGAAGAGACTCTAACTCCCAGAATCCTATTCTAGTACAGATCCTATTTAAACAGCTTCAGACAGGTTTAAACAACTCCTTGACTAATTCCTGAATCCCTGTTCCAACCCCTCCTTGGGGATGATAGCTCTAAGAGGTGTTAGGGGATTAGACTGAAAATGTAGGTCACTCTCCAGCCATCTGGGAACAAGGATGACTGAGAAAGGAAAAGACAGAGACAGAGACACGCCGGGAAAAGGTGAGAGGGAGCAGGGAGCAGAGGGCATGTGAGGGCAGTTACAAATGTGTATTGATTGGATTGGTGGTGATTAGAACTCAGTGTCCTGCAGTGGCCTGGAAGGTCTGGAAGAAGAGAGCAGAGTTCCCCCTTCTCACTTCTCCTGCACCTTCTCCCAGGCTGGACTGCCTGGCCTGGGGCTTGGTCAGCAGGAGTGGGAGAGGTTGAGGATGGGATGACCAAGTCCTGGAGATTTCCAGTGGGGAGGGTTGTTTATTTTTCTGATATGGTAGCTGTGAGGGGCCTTAGGCCTGTCACACTGGGAGTAGGGCAGGATGAAGAAATGGGAGGATTCCTGAAACTCAAACCAGACTGATCAGACCAGGTGAGAGTGGGTTAGAGACTCTCCAAAGCCACTGACAAGGAGTTGCAGAGCCCTGGAGGTTGTGGGTGTTTGGGAGCTTATCTGGCCCTCTTTCCCAGTCCCAGGCTTTGAGCTCCCGAGGGATGGGGGCTGTGTTCATATGGAAGGGCAGTGGTCAGGGACCAATCAGGCTCTCTATACCAGGGAACTGAGCACATGTTGGTCAGTCCATCAGTGAGGAGTTTAGGGGAAGATACTCTCTTTCCTTCTTTGACAACAGGCACACTTGTCCTCTAATCTCTTCTCCATTCCCCCACTCCCCCAGGCCAATGGGATATGCAAATGATCCCCTTACCTTATTGGCTGGAGGCCTGAGGACCACACATGACCTCAGAGAGCTGGCCCTTTAAGAGCGCGCTATGGGTTCTGTGCCCACAGCCCCCTTGTTCTGAGCACAGGGGCACCAGCCCTTCTCAATGAGGCCTCCAGTCTCTGGGGAAGCTGTGCCTGCCCCGCTGTGACACTGATCACATCATCTCTGCTGTCCCTGAAGTGAGTATGTCCCGGGTCTAACTGTGCACCAGGCTTCTCACTTGGAGCCACCTCCTCTGACACTTTCTGTCTGTTTTCTGCTGTCTGTTTCCTGATTTCCGAAACCCTCACACTTTTGTAACCCGCCCCACTCCCCGTTTGACTGGCCTTATGTCCCTCACAGCTATCGCATCAGTAAGATAAACAGTCCTCTCCACTTACCTCTTCTCTGTACAACTGCTTCTGTCTGGACATCTGTTCAGTCATTGTCTCTGTGTCTTGCCATCTCCTTCTTGCCAAGGACAAGTTCCTTAAATCTGCATCTTTGTTCCCATTCCCTCTGTCCTCCCAAGGGTGTGGGTCTCAATAGATAGGGCAGCAAGCCTTTCCTAGGACAGGAAGAGTGAGGCGACCTGTCCTTCCTCTCTCCTTTCTGGGAAGAGCCTGGGGGTCTGAGCTGTAGGTTGGAAAAATGGCTACCCAGGCCTGGGCCATCAAGATAGAGCCAAACTCTAAGTTCTGGGGATGAGCACTCCCTGCCTTTCCCCTTCTGGGGTTGGGTGTGGGGCTGTTGGGACTGGCTGGGCTAGAGCTTGAGACTTCTAAGCTGGAAAAGATCTCCAAGGTCATCTAGCCGGGGGTTCCTAACGTGTGCTCTAAACATATTTTCCATGGTTGATAACAGGAAGGAGAGTTCCTTGGTGACATAAGTTTGGGGCACTCTGTGTTAAAGTTGAACAGATGGTTTATTGAAGGACTTAGCTTAATATGCTGCTGTACTTGTGAATCTGCAAGAGATGGGCATAGGAGGCAATATTTCTCAAAGTTATCTCAGTGCACAGACCTCTTCTTGGATATTTCTCAGAATTAGTGTTCTGAAGAACACACTTTGGGAAATGTAAAAGTTAACTGCCCTATTTGAACAGAAGAAGAAACTGGAATCAGAAATGGAAAAGCAATCTGCCTCAGTTCACACACCATTGCAGGTTCTAAAGAGCAGGAGGAAAATCAGCCTTGGTCATTTCCCCTTGAAGAAGTTGGCCTCAGGCAACTATGGTCACCACTCAGTCCTGGTCTTTCTAGAACTGATTCTAGGACTTTTCTTTTTTCTTTGGGAAGTCTCTTGCTTCTATAAGTGATTCACTGCTTTATTAATTCACAGAATAGATGCACTCTGGGGGTCTTCTATGTGCAAGAGCAATATTGGCCTGGGTGCTTTGAGAGACAGAGGTGTGTAACAACACATTATCCTTGATATCTTAAAATTCACAACATACATGCCTTCCCACTGTCCTAAAATACACACACACTCTGTCACTGTTAATTAAGCAAAATTTTTAATTGCTTGGAAATGAAATAATGCCTCTTGAGATGAGAGAAGCTTTCAGCAATGTCTCAGTACTATGGATGGAAGCACTGTCATCTTGCTCTTGAATTTCAGATAGTTCCCAGAGGCACGAGTGGGACCAAGGGCTGTGTTGTGCTGTCTTCTTCTTCCATCTGTCCTTTAGGCTGCTTTGTCCCCATCAGGAACCCCTGCCACCTGAAAAGTTGCAGGAAACAAGGAGGTGCTAACACTCTGGCTTTCTGGAACTCTAGCTCCAGGGCCCTTGGGCTTTGGGGCAAGCAGGTTTTGGTGACAGCTGCCAGCCTCTGGGTGCTCCAGACCTCTCTTCTTTTTTCCAGGTACACTCTCCCAACTCAGCCCCAGAATGACACTGTCCCCCAGTCCTCTGGCTATGGAATATGTCAATGACTTTGACTTGATGAAATTTGAGGTAAAGCGGGAAACCTCCGAGGGGCAATCTGGTCCCCTTACAGCCTCACTGGGCTCCACACCCTACAGCTCAGTGCCTCCTTCACCCACCTTCAGTGAGCCAGGCACGGTTGGGGCCACTGAGGGCCCCCGGCCAGGCCTGGAGGAGCTGTACTGGCTGGCCACCCTGCAGCAGCAGCTGGGGGCAGGGGAGGTCCTGGGGCTGAGTCCTGAGGAGTCCGTGGAGCTGTTTCAGGGCCAGGGGCCAGTTCCTGTTGAGGGATCCCACGGCTACTACTTGGGGAGCCCAGAGGAGACAGGAGCCCAGCATTCCCAGGTGAGTGAGTAGCCAGGGAGCCTGGGGGGCAGGGGAGCAGTCTGGGGAGGAGAAGGACAGCCCAAAAGAGGAAGGAAGAAGGGTTCTGGAGACTTGGGAAAGAGGAACAAATGGAGAAGACAGGAGAAAGGAAGGGCCCTTGAAAGCAATAGACAGAGAAAAGTATCATTCTTCCCCTTTTCCCTTTCTGGAAATTGTAAAATGAGGAGGCTGAACTAGGAGGAAGAGGGAGAAGATGGGGCTAGAAGGGGACTTAAAGGGGAGTTAAAAATTGAAGGGCTCGGGGAGCAGTGATTAATGGAGATAGATAAGCACACTGTGTGGACACCAGGAAAAGGGTACGTGTGGAACAGAGTGAAGATTATGGGAACCGAATTGGATTGGCGTTTGCAAGACTTCATGCACCCAACCTTCTCAAGAAGGCTTGGGACTCATCCAATTAATTATAGACACAGATGGGGGTATTGAAGGCATTAGAATGTAATCCAAATCCTTTGAGGGTCACAGGATTCGGCCTTCAGGACAGGGAAGCGTCGTGCATGGGAGGGGCGGGTCTGTCTGAGAGCGGGTCCACTGGCATTCCGGCTGTGGCCCGCCGGGGGTGCGCCGCCGGGTTCCGGTGCGTGATTGGCATGCTTGCGCCGAGGGCGAGTCTAATGGGGAGCGTGTCTTGCTGGGACCTGGGGCGGGGTCCCCAGGATGGTGTCCCGACTGCCGGAGAGATACTGTGGAAGGGAGAGCCATCAGGTAAGAGTCTGGAGCAAAGGGGCGGAGCTTTCCCGGGGGCGGGTCCAGTCTGGAGGGCAGAACTGGGCGGGACCCGGCTCTGATAAGTCTCTTCACTTTCCTTCTGCAGCTGGCCGAGCGGTTTTCCGACGCGGCGCTGGTGTCGATGTCTGTGCGGGAGCTAAACCGACAGTTGCGGGGCTGCGGGCGCGAGGAGGCGCTGCGGCTGAAGCAGAGGCGCCGTACGCTGAAGAATCGCGGTTACGCACAGGCCTGTCGCTCCAAGCGGCTGCAGCAGCGACGCGGGCTGGAGGCCGAGCGCGCTCGCCTGGCTGTTCAGCTGGACGCACTGCGGGCAGAGGTGGCCCACCTGGCCCGGGAGCGCGACCTTTACAAGGCACGCTGTGAACGGCTGACCTCGAG
Source organism: Bradypus variegatus (assembly GCA_004027775.1). Lineage (NCBI taxonomy): Eukaryota > Metazoa > Chordata > Mammalia > Pilosa > Bradypodidae > Bradypus > Bradypus variegatus. The sequence continues at coordinate 6,116 of PVKY010001364.1, forward strand.
CGGTTCCGGGTCCGGGGACCACACCCATTTCTTCCTCTGAGCCGCGGGGACGGGGCTGTGAGGAATGGCGCGGCGTGGTGCAGTGGGTGGGTGGGGGCAACACACTGGAGGCGCCTGCCCCATTCACCAGATGTTACCGGGCGCCTTCTGGGGCCCAGCACACCCTTGTTTGACCACACAAATATCCGCAAACTTCCTGTACCCTCAAAGCACGCCCAGAGATTAGATGCTGTCATTTTCTGGGAGAAGGGCCTCTTGACCTCCTTCCCTTCCACAGGCCATGCACAGAAACCTCCACCTCTGCCCAGATGATCTGGGGCCAGGGTCAGGCAGGGCAGATAACACGGGGTGGTGGGAGTGGTGGTGATGGCTGGGTGACAGTGAATGGGAGGTGAAGTAGTGGTGCAGCTCCCCATCAGTTAATTGTCTTTAATTCGAGGTTTTCAACCTGTAGTGTTTTAAGGCACCAGTTAGCAATGAGGCTGTATTTTCATTCTGAGGCTGGTGACATCCCCATTTTAGGACAATGCATTTTCAAGATTTCAATTCCTAATGGCAAGACAGTCTAGGAAGTCTATCCAAGAGGCTTTCTCCCTCCCAGCAGCCCCTAGGGCCCAGAGCAGTGAAGGCCCAAGGATCATCAGTGCTGGAGGGTTGGGGGTGGGGGTTGGTGTGAGCTGAGAGGATCCTGGGCAGAAGTCTGGAGACCAGGGCTCTGGGGGATCCCTTTGTTACCTTGATCAAATCACTTGCTCTTTGGGCCTCAGCTGCCTTTAATCCTCATTTGGATTGGATGACTTCTGATACCTTTCCAGTTCTGGCATTGTCTGATCCTAGTGTGGGAGCCCAGTGGCCTCACCAAGAATGTCCAAAGGGACCTCCCTCCACTTCCAGACTGTGGCGTAGGCATTGGGTGAGTGGCCCAGGTGAGGAAGCATGGCTGCTCCATGGGCTCACGCCCTGGTCCTGGGCTGCTTGCTCCAGGCCTCCGTGGCCTCCAGACCTGTATAGGGTGCCCAGGTGACCTCCTACCTCTCCACAGGCTGAGGTGAGACTTTTCCCAGGATGAGAAGGAGCTGAGACAGTGAAGATTTGTGAATTAAAATTGAAGTCTGGGTGAAACTCTTAATGCTATTGGCTCTTGCAGTTAAAGAAGTGTTTTTCTTTATCCCTCCTCCAGGCTACTGTTTCCTGCATATGTGTGTGTATGTGTGTGTGAGTGTGTTGAAAGAGAGAGAGACAGGGAAACTGGGAAGCCTCCACCTGGAGCTGAATGGCACATCGGAGTTCTGGCAACCAATGAAAATGGGGTGGAGAGACAGGGATTGGGCCAGATGGAGGCTACCCCCTCTCATCACGGCCATGCAGAAAGAAGCCCAGGAACAGTTGCCTAGTCATGCCTGTCCGTGGCTATCTTTGAGGTCTCACAGTTGCCATGGTAACCCAGCCCTCCCGGTTCAGCAGACTAAGTGGAGGGTGTGTGTGTGGGGAGGGACTCTGGGCAGAGCAGAGGCGTGGAGCTGGGAGCGGCCACCTCACTAACCACTGTCATCTGTCATCTGAGGGGCATAATAAATGGGAAAAGCAGGCAGGTGGACATGGGGGAAGAGACTCCCATATGTCTCTCTTCCTTTCTTCCCCCTGTAGCCACCCCCTCCCCAGCTGTCTCTTCTCTTCCCATCACAGTTCTTATTCCCTCCTCCCTGTCCTCTACCCTAGCTCATCCCTCCTCCACCCAGGAGCCTGTGATAGAAGTCCTCTCCTCCAGCTCCCTTGAAGTTTCTGTTTTTTTCTCCACTGTCTTCCACTGGCTGTCCTCTGGCTCTGGATCTGATCTCTGAGGGCTCACAGGACCTTTGGCCTCTCCTTTGTCCCTTTCCACAATCATGGTTGAAGGGAGAAGCTGGGGCAGGAAGCAGTCCCTCCAGCAGCCCAGTTCTTCCCTCAACCTGAATTTCCCCCGTGTCTTGCCTGCTCTCTGGAGCTGCCATCCTGGCCCACTACTGCTCTTGCTCATCTTCCTTGACTGTGTGGCACACGTGAGCAGAGGCACCCAGCCACAGATGCCTACACCCGTACACAAAACTAAGCCACATATACATACACCTGGGTCTTGAGGTGAGTCACGCAGATCCACCTCAAACGGGAGCTGCACACTGTAGTCATTACAAGTATGGGTGCTGGAGTCAGACAGGCTTGGGCTCAAGTTCTAGGTCTATCAGTTCTTTGACCACGGGTGACAAAGTCAAGCCTCACTTGCTTCATCAGAAAAACAGAGAAAATAATGGTACCTACCTAATGAGAGTGAATGCACTTAAAGCACTTACTACAAAGCTTGACACATGCTAAAAAATGGTTTGCTGTTGTGGATGTTATCATGAAGAGTACACAGCTGGGCACACTCATGTTGACAGTCAGGTATGTACAGCACATGAACACACACCTTTCACATACCTAGGAAACCCAGGCTGCAGACCTTTGGATGTCTTCTTCATATCCCTAATCCACTCGTAGCTCAGACCTGCTGCCCCCCTTCAGGCCCCCAACACACTTTCTTAGCCGCCCCACAGCTGTGTGGGGGCTGGGGTTCAGCCCCTAGAGGGGTTCAGCTGGGCTTTTCTGGAGACATCAGCCTGCCCCCTTGACAGCCTCTTATTACCCCCCATCTCCTATAATTCACCCCCATGGTGCCTGGACCCCCTGGGTTGGGAGGTGAGGGTGGGGGCTCCTCAGACTCTACCAGCACATAGTTGGGGTGAGACTGCAGAGACAGCAGACTGCCTGGGGAGCTCTGGCTCAGATTTTGAAGGGTGCTTGCCCTCCTCTCTCACAGTGTGTGGGCGGTGGTGGTGGTGTGGGGTGCTGCGGATGCCCAGTGGGCAACTGAGGCATGACAGGTAGAAGCTGAGGTGCTTAGAATGGTTCCCTTTATTAACAGCCAGAAAGAAAGTCAGGATCACTGAAGGAAATCACCAAGGGGCCATAGGGCTGAGGGGCTTGGGGCCTTGAGAGATGGGGGCACTCCACCACTCACTTCCAGGACCGGGGTGGGGGGGCGGGGCGGGGAGGCACAGCTGGCCCAAGGGTGGGAGGCACTGGTCACTCGAGTCACAAGGGTCAGTACAGGCACCTGGGAGGTGGTGATATAGTCATAAACACTCTCCTATGCACCGCACTAAGTGAAGCTGGGCTTAACTAGGCCCCACATTGCACCCCCTTGTTTCCCCCTCCCCCTTGGGCCCCCAGGACTCACTGAGAGGCTGAGGGAGTGTCCGTCTGGTGGGTGGTAGTCACGGGCTAGGGCTGGGGGTCGTGGCGGGCGTGCAGGGCCTGGGAGCTCCGGGGCTGATGCCCTGGCTGGCGTAGTATTCCACCACCTGCCGGGGCACCTCGGCCAGGACGCACTTAGCGAGCGCTGAGGGTGGGGCCTGGGGGTTGGGGCGGAGACGTGGTTAGGTGAGGGAGAGCGGGGGAGTCGGGGGCGGGGTCAGGTGACGGAGGGGCGGGGCTTCGTGGTGGCCTGCTGGGTTCCAGCATCCTTCGCAGGACTTCAACTCCGTGGGAGAGACAGATCAGATTTGGGGGCATGAGCTCCCCTTCGGCCGGGAGGGGGCGCCAGGCACTCACATCCTTGAAGTCCCGGAAGGGCACGAATTGGACGATGTCGCGGGCCGCAGGCACCCCTCGGGGACAGCGCAAAGTACCGTCGTCGCCGTCCAGCAGCCGCATGTCGGAAAAGTCGGCATTGCCCACGCCCACGATGATGATGGACATGGGCAGGCGCGAGGCGCGCACGATGGCGGCGCGGGTCTCGGCCATGTCGCTCACCACGCCGTCGGTGAGCACCAGCAGCACCGAATACTTCTGAGGGCAGGGGGGAGGAGGGTAGGCGCTGTGTGCAACGGCGTTGGCACCCGCCCCAAGCCCAGGCCCCGGCCCTGGCGCCACCGGAGAACACCTGGGCGGGTGCCCGGTTGCTGGCTCAGGCTCCTCACCGTGGCTTGGCCAGTGCTCTGCTCCCGCTGGGCGGGCCCAGCCACGCGGTTGATGATGGGGGCCACGTTGGTGGGGCCGTAGAGCTGGATCTGGGGCAGGCAGCGACGGTAGGAGGCAATAACTCCCGAGATCTCTGTGGGCAGAGAGAAGAGGAGGTGAGGCTGACAGAGATCAGCAGGGAGCACTTGCTGCCTTGCTGACACATTCCTTAAAGCAAGAAGGTGCTTCCCTGTCTCAGGCTTGCCCTCCCTCCGAGTTCCTCACCGAACAGTTTGGGTGGGCAGATGTGGAGCTGGAAGTCTTTCCAGATGAAGAGAGGCCTTGGATGGGTGGAAGGGGCAGGGAGCTGGGCCCACTGGGAGGGAGTCTGTTCTCCTGTATGAGGTATGCAGGTGTGTGCAGCAAGTGTGTATGGAGTGGGGGTGGGAGGAGGTGGGACTGGTGGAAACCTCCTCTCTTACCTTCACATTCAGGATTTTCTGGATCAAAATTGATAGCAAAGTCATGGGACACCTGCAAAAGGTGAGGACCAGGCAGTGATGGGATGTCTTTCCTTCCTCTCTGACTCTCCCACCATCTCCTCCTTTCCCCCACACCCAGCCTACCTCGAAGTTGGGGGGGATTCGAGCCCCAAAGCCAAATGCTGGGAACCTCTTGTCACTGGGAAGAAGAAAAGGCTATGGGGGCCCATCGGGTAAAGGCTTCCCTACCAGGCTGCCAGCCACCTCCCCCTACCTGTCGTAGTCCTGGCAGATGCCCCCCACCGTACGCAGGGCCTGCAGGTAGTGGTTGGGCTGGCGGGGGCTGAGGCAGTGTAGGGACTGGCTGCTCCTTGGGTCACCATTGGAGGCGGTGAAGTCGATGGCCACCTGGCAGGGGTAGGTAAAGAAAGGGTCAGGCTCCAGCCATGAGAGCCAACAGAGAGGCTGGGCCAGAGCTGGCATCTGTAGGGGGGTGGTCTAAAATGAGTCTGGGGGAGCCACAGGGAGCCTCATTGTGGTATAGGGTGTGGGGTGCAGGCTGGCATTACCAAAGTTCATGAAAACTCCAAGGATTCTGGGCTCTGTCTGTTTCACTATGAGCTTAGACCCTCCCTCTCTCCTATGCCCCATCCCCTTGGGCCTTTACCGTGAAGCTGATCTGGCAGCCACCCATGATGTAATCCAGGAAGGTATGTACTTTCTCCACCTGGTGGGAGGGGGTGAGGTGAGGTGGGGGAAGGTCCTTCGAGGAGGGAGCTGGGTGGGGGGCTTCTGTGGGGAAGGTGGAGGAACCAGGGGTTTTAGGGTGAAGTTGGGGGTGGGATAGTACATGAGTTCCCAGAAGCAGAGAAGCTGGTTTTTGAGACCAGAGAAGGGCTGAATTGAGGTTGTGGTCGGGGCAGGAACTGGGGCAGGGCTTGAGGCAGGAACTGGGTTTTACCGTGCACTGGGTCAGCACCACGGTCCCTGAACTCTTGTAATTCTTCTTCTTGTCCCGGTACTTGGGGTTGATACAGTCCCACTGCATCTAGACCCCCAACCCCACCCCATAAGTTCATGGTCACAGTTCCATCTGGTGACTCCTTTTACCCCCTTCCAGCAGAGTCTCCCAAGGCAAGACCCCCCAAGTCATTAGACTCAACCAGAGTAGTCTCTTCAGCATCACCGTAATTCATTCATTCATTCATTCATTCAGCACTCTTCTGGGGATCTGGGTGGGATTTTGGAGGGCTGGGCTGGGGTGGGGTCTCTGTGGCACCTCCTGCTCTGGGTTTGCTGTCCCTTCCTGCATCTCCTGGAACGAGCTTATGAACTCGCCGATGAAGTCATGCTTCCCACTTGAGTCATAGTCATATACCAGGAACTGAGAAGGCAGGGAGGGATGGGGTCAAGGTCAGGAGATGCTTTGCAGGGCTTTGCAGGGCTTCCCTGGGTTGAGGGGCTGGGGAGGTGGAGAGACCCAGGTAGGGTGGGGGCCTAACAGTCTCTAGGTCCAAACAGACTTCCCCAATCTGCCCAGAGAGGCCACCTGAACTTCCTTCTTTGGCTCAGTCTGGCAGGGAATTTTGCCTCTGATAAAAGGCACGTGTGTGGGGAGCCTAACATTGAGCTGTGGCCTGTTATTTGCCCTACCAGCAGAAAGGCTCATCGCGTGGTTTTATGGGGGAGAGGGAGGAGGGTCTCAGAGAGCGGGCTGGATGCTCCAAATAGGCTGCCCTTGCTTGGTTGGTGGCTTCACCTTGAGAGGCCGGCGGATGTCACAGCTGCATAGAGAGTGCAGGGACAGGCGGAACGGCTCCCAGCTGGGGTTCAGGTTATTCTTCACCACCTTGGAGAGGCACCAGGGGACTGGTCACCTTCCGTCTAGGTTTCCCTACCCTGCTCTCCCTCCCTGCCTCCCTCCCTCCATCCCCATAGCCCCAGGTACCAACCTCGGTCCTCCAGACCAGCTGGTCGTTCTGGTCCCCGTTGGTCTTATAGATCTCCATGAAGGGGTCAGACTTGCTGAACAGATCCTGAGGATCGGGGGAAAGGGCCCATGAGTCTGGTGAGGTCTGCAGGGAGGGTTGGGGAAGGGGCTGATAATGAGCAGGGGGCAGGGTTGAGACCCTGGGGACAGTCTTGAGTGGGGGGTCTTAGCCTCTCTAAGAGAGGAGATGGGGGCATGGACTCCGGAGTTCCAACCTTATTATCCAGTTTGTGGGCTCTGAAGGTGAGTTGCACATAGTCATTGGTGCCAGATACCTCCTCGGCCACGATCTGCAAGGGGGACACAAGTGGCAGGACACTAGCCCCAACTCCCCACCGCCACCCCTCTTCCTTTGGGTGGGGGTGGGCCCTGAGCATGATGTCACTGTGGATGTCCATGCAGCAGCATTGAATTCCTGGCCATGGGTGAGAATGAGTGACTTTGCCTACCGTGATGGTGGACTTGCCCGCAGTCTTCCCATTCTTCAGCAGGAGTGGCTTAGTGACCTTGGTTTGTGACACAATCTGGGGAAGGAGGTGGAGGGAGACCGAACTATAACATCCCCACCAGCCTTGGCCAGGTAGGAGGGGCAGAGTAATAAGAGCCTTTTGAATGCCTGTGGGGGTTAAACTTGAGCTAGGGCTGGACTTAATTTCCACAGCCACCTGTAGAGTTAGGCACTGTGTCCCCCTCAGAGAGGTTAAGTATTTTGTCCAAGGCAGCACAGCCAGTGAATGGTGGGGGTGGGATCCAAGCCAGGTTTGAACTAGCTCCAGAGCCCAAGCTCTCTCTTTTTGGGGCTTCCAGAGGCAGAAGCTTTGGGGGGTGGGGTGGGAAGAGGTGGGGCTGGAATGCAAACCTGGCCCAAGGTGCACTCCGTAGAGCCAAGGAAGGTATCATTGCGGGGGCTGGTGGCTCCATCCTCAGCATCAAATACGTGGAACTGCAGGGGCTGCTTCTCCTCAAAAAAGTACTCCAGGGCCAGCACTCGGGAGAAGACAGGGCTGGAGCAGGAGCGCAGCACCTCGGTGTGTTCCACCTGCAGTGGGAGGGGCAAGGGCCCTCTGGGAACGGGGCTACCCTTGCCCTGCCCTGGACTGGCCCCGCCATGCCAGCTCTCCCTGGGCCCCACATCCAACAGGGTCTAGCTCTTCCCTCCCTAGGCTGGACCCCAGCCTTGGGGCACTCTTGGCCCACTGGACCATGAGAGCTCTGGGGCTATCCTAAGACCTTTGGGGGCCATCCCACTGCCTCTGGGGCTATCTCAGAACCATCTGCGACTGTGGGCTTTGGAAGCGATACAAAGGTTTGTGTTTGTAATGATGGCACAACTGTCTCCAAGGTCATCCCACAACCCTATGAGACCTTCAGTGCCCCTGCCCAGCCTCCCCCCTTCCCAGGCCAGGAGGTTAGTTGAGGAAAGATCTGAGCCTCTCTCACCTCCACCCACTGCTCATCCGAGTAGAGCTTGAGCAGCACGCAGGGGTGGGGCTTGGTGAGTGTGTCTCGGTCCAAGAGGCCATGGCAGGACACCCGCAGCTCCACCCTCGAGGCCCCCAGCGTCATGGCTGGGGGCTCAGGCACCCATTCCATCTCAGGGTCCGACATGTCACTGTGGGGACAGAGTAGATGGACCTGGACACTGGAGAGGGGACACCTGCCAGGTGAAGGGTCTGTCCTCACCTGCAGTGGAGGACTCCAGAGACCTGGGTGGCACAGACATCCTCTGGGAGCCCTCCTTCCCGAGGCCCTGCCATCTCATGGACCTCTTGCTTCCCCTGACCTCTGCTTGGCTTCCTGGGGATTCTGAGCTGGGGAGGGTAGAGGACCCAGGCTTCCAACTCCTGTATGGGACTCCTGTACGGGACTCCTGTACATCTGTTACCCCTTGTGGCCTAGGTGGGTGTGGATGGGGCTAAGAGGGCCGGAGGGTTGGGAGGGGTGGGTTCCCGGCAGTCTTGGCTCCTAGGGCCGTCGATTGATCCATGCTTTCTGCTGCCTCAGCACCTTCCGCTGATTTCCCGGCTGATGTTTGAGCCAGTGCTGCGCTCAGTCTTGGCACGAGGGAGCTCAACTGGGGCAACGGGGTGGGGAAAGGGGGTGGAGAGGCCCCTGGAGTTCTGATGAGGACTGGCCTCAGGAAGGGAGTCCATGGTGGTCAGGAGGAGACAGGCTGGAAGGGACCCTGCTAGGCTGCCCCCACCCCTCACCTCCTGGCTGGCGAATGGAAAGGTAGGGGTGTGGGCTGGGACGGTTAGAGACAGAGCCCTATCCCTGCTGAAAGCCCTCCGGGTTCTTGGCAGGGGCTCTCACGATGACAAGCTTCTCATCCCTCCCCACCTCCCCTGTTCTCACACTTCTTGGCAGCACTGGCACTGTCTCTTAGCGACAGGATTTTGGGGTTGCTGAGGCCCCCTCCATGCTGCTCGTGGGATGCACGTTCACCACCCTCCCCCAGCCGTGGTACCAAGTCTCGGGCAGCAGCAGGCAGGGGCACGCCGGCCTGGGTTCGTGGCCGGTCAGTCCATCTCTGTGTCTGTCCACATCTCAGGGTGAGGCTGTCTGGTCCCATGTCGTGCTTCCCTTAGCGAGTGTGCTTTATGGTGTCTGAGTGCCCCCACCCATGTGTGTGTCTGACCCCAGTTGTGCGTCTGTCTGTAGAAGGGGGTGACAGTTCCTGTACCTCCCTCGGAACTGGGACCCTTCCCTGGCTGGGTGCCCACCTCCTGACAGTCTGTGCCTTTCTGGATATGTGAGGGAGGGGCAGGGCTGGGGTGGGGGGGTGTCTGCCTTCCAGCCACAAGTCTCCCAGTGATCGCTGGGCTCCTGAGGTAGGCAGGGGCATGTGGTGGTGAGGGGATCAGGCAGGGCAAAAGGGGACAGGGCTGGGGACCTCTTTGGGGGCCGGGGGTGATGTTGTTATGGAGACCGGGCTGGCCGCGGCTGGGCTGGGGGTGAAGGATGGGCTCACCTGGACTCTCAGGCAGGGGCTCCTCTCTCCGGCTCTCTGGCCCTGGCCCTGACTCCCTTGCTGCTCCAGCCGCTGGCGCCGGCTCCGCTCTGGCTCTGCTGCTATTTATGGGGCCTGGATGGGGAGGGGTGGGGGGGCCGCAGCACTAGTTCCCCCCCCGCACAGACCGGGCAGGGAGGGAGAAGGGAGAAGAGGGGAGGGAAGGGGCAGGGCTACTGCCTGGGAGGGAGCCACAGAGCCGGGGGAGGAGGGCGGGCTGGGGGTGGCTCAGAGGCAGGACCCCTATAGACACAGTGACACACATCCTCCCCTTCACACCACACCCACACCCAGAATCCCAGAGACACACACATTGCAGTGGTGTGCGCACACACATTCACACAGAGGAATGGTGGAGACACATGCACCCATGACTCATAGACTCACACATATCTCGACAAGCACAGGCGCTGGTACATAAACTCCCTGTGACACCATGACAGTTACAGCCGCACGGATCCACGTAGGGAAACACACACAGGTTCGCAACACGTTCGATGTTTACACTTGCTAAGGATAGTTCAGAGTCACATATAAAGGAACGCTGGGCTATACTTGTCACACATGCACACACACTCACACACCACCCAGAATACACAGAGTATATATCTTCACGTACTCCTTAAAAAACTTATGTGGCATGCTGAACCGCATAGCTTTGAGAATGATGTCCAGTTCCCTAGCCACCCTCTTGTAGGAAGATACAAGGAAATGGGCAGCATTGCTTAAGGACACTCAGTCTCACATTCTGAACACAGGGGCTGCACAGAGGGGTGACAGGCTGAAGGACTGATCCCCAGGGCATCTTGCTGGCACCTGCAATGTATACCCACCCCCAAAATTCTGGGCATATCCTTGTGGGAGGGGCCCTGTCACGCACAGATCGTAAGGAAACAAGACATTATTCATTCCCGAGTGAGACCAGGGGAAGTGAACAATTGCTTAGTGAGCTGCAAACCACACGTGAAGACATTTGGGCACATGGTGATCTGGGATGAGAGGGCAAGAGCTTTTGCCCTCCAGCCTTTTAGCTGCCCATGTGCTAAGGTGGCAGTCACTTGTTAAACTTCTCCTAGATTCTAGGCGCTGGTCCAAGTCCTGAGCTACAAAGGTGATTAAGACGCAGCCTTGCCCCTAGGAGAGATAGACTTGTCTACAGAATAGATAGATGGACCAGTGATAAACCAATACATGAAGGCAATTAAATGTGATAGGTGCAAAGTTATGGGCCTGTTCACAATGGGGGGTGGGGGGTGCACAATGATGGAGGGTTCAATTTGAATGAATCAGGGAGAGCATCCAAGGACTTCACAGAGAGGGAGCCTCTAGGTAGGAGTCTTGAATGCCAAAGTAGAATTTGCTGGTACACCAGAGGGAAATAATTTAATTGTTGATCTCACTCCATGGGCACTTCTGCTCACCCATAGGCTGCTCTTTTGTTGAGATTTCTGACTATTGATGGTGCTCCCAGAATGACATACCATTTAATTCCACAATTAGTGAGAATATGTGCACACACACACAGAGCACGCTGCTCCCCATTGTCCTCCCCGTACTTTCCAACCCCACCATGTTCCCAAAGTGGAGAACGTTCCAGACACACACACACACCCCTATCATTTCAGCCCCTTCTGTGGCCAGCTCGGCCCTGACTCTGCACAGAACGCCCACACTGGCTTGGGGACTCCTCAGTCCTCTTCCCCTCTGGCAGTTCTTTGGGGCTCCTTGAAAGCCCCTTCCCCTCTGCTCCTCACAGAGTCCCCGCTCCACCCCATGGGGTGTTCCTCTCTTTTTCCCAACTGTGGCCAAGTTCTGGGGACTTGTGGGAAGGGGAACAGATGGTGGGGTGTGGGGTAGTGGATGAGGAAGGCAGCAGAAACTTGAGACAAGTAGTGATTTCATTTTTTTTTATTCTGTACAAGTGCGGACAGAGCCCCCTGGGGATAGAGGGACAGAGACCTGCCCTCCCGGGGGAGGAGAAAAGCCCCCAGCCCGAAGTTCTTATCAGAGTGAGGCAGTGAGCACCCCTCCTCCAGGTGGCTCGCTCCCCTCCTGTCCCCCACCTCCCGCACGCCCCCATGCCTTGCCCTGCCTGGTGGGGCCTGGGGGCTGGCAGAGGGGCCTGGGGGTGTGAGGGTGGGTGGGGGTCTGAGACCCTGTGAGGCACATGTCGAGAGGAGGGCTGGGAAGGGTGTTGCTGTCAGTCTGTTCCTGGCTCACTGGTTCCTGCTGGGGACAAACCCAGGGGGTGCTGTTTCCTGGGCAAGGGAGCCAGCTGCCCGGGGGGTGGGGTGGGGTTGGGGGCAGGTTGGACAGACGGATGGATGGGTGGGAAAGGGCCCCATCCTCCTCCCTCCCCAGTGGCACCTGTGGGGTCTGGGGGTCGTCTCCGATCAGGCTCCAGCTTATCGCAGGACTGTGCTCGCCGTGTCCTCTTGGGCTTCAGTGGGGCGGTCCGGCGGCCTGGGTCAGGGGGATCTGAAGTGACAGTCGAGGCAGGCCTGGCACATGAGTGGGGCTTGCAGACTGGGGTGCTCTTCCAGGCCATGGTGCCTGGCTGTTGTTCATTCCACACCCCGGCAGGGGAGCCGATGCGGGCAGCAAGGTCCCGGAGTCGCCCCCGCCCCCCACCCAGCCAGGCTGGCGGACCTTGGGCCTCAGGCTCCTCTTGATCTTGCTGTGAGCCCAGCCTTAGCCGGGGTTTGTTCATTCCTGGGGCTGCACCCCCAGCCTCAGCCTCCTCCCTGAACCCTGGCTCCTGGGGGAGCCGGCGACTCCTGGGCACAGCCACTGGCTTGGGGGTCCGTGGAGCTAAAGGGGGGTCCTGTTGCTGACAGAGAAAGGAAGATGCTGGGTCAATTAGTTTCTTTGCCTCATGATGGCGCTTTCCTTGCCCCCTTCCCCAGCCCTCACCTTGGCATTCCTAGCTGGAACCGTCCTCTCTGGAAATAGAGGCCCCTCCTTCTCCTCCTCCCCATCTTGGGAAGCTGGGCTGGGGCTCTGGCAGCTGTGGTTGGGGGCACTCTCCTCAGCTGGGGGGTGGGGAGAAAGGAGAAAGCTGCAGGAAAAGGCATTCTTGCATTGCCCTTGGCCTGCTGCCTCTCCCCAGGAAGCTCTGCAGGCCAGGACTTTACCCCACCCCCCATGCCCATGTTCTCCCTACACCTCTGCCCTCAACACCCCCTTCTGCTCTCACATTTCCTTAACCCTGGGTCCCAATGATTGTTCTGAGTCCATCACCTCCAGAGGGGCAGAGCCAGGGCCCAGGGCCTGCTGGGTCCTGGGGCATAGCTGCCCATCCAGGCTGCAGTGCTTGGGGCTCTGCCAAGGCTGCAGCCTGGCATTCCCAGAACTCTGTGTGCCAGTCTGATTTATATGGGGAGATCCTCAAGGAGAGGTGCCTGTGCACCCCCCTCCCCGCCCGCTCCCAGCCCCCATGGCTTTATGCAGCATGGACCTGAGTGTGGGACGATCTGGAGGTTGTCTGTGAGGGGTGTGCAAGAGAGGGCCCTGGAGGGTGCTGGCAGCAGGTTTGTGTGCTGTGGAGGATCTGACTCTTGTGGTCTCCAAAATGAGGCATGGACCCCCACTTTGGGTGTTTTAACTGCTTTGTGTGTGGGATGGGAAAGTCAGCAAAGAGGCTCTGAGAGCTGGGTTGGCCTCGGAGGACAGGGCAGGAGAGTGGGCATTGCCAAGCCTCCCAGTCCAGCCTGGGCTCTGCACCAAGAGGGAGGGTGGGGCAGGGGCAGGAGGGTGCAATGGGGACCACGAGGCCCCCTGCTCATCTCTTAGCTCTTTCTAGTTCTCCTGCCCCAGCCTGGATGGGTGGGGGGGGTGGGAGAGTGGGGAAGGGGGGCGTCCACATTCACAGAGAGATTTTGCCCATGTCAGTATTGTTGGAGGGTCGTAGTTCAGGTCTGTGTGAACTTGATGCTGAACTGACCAGCTTTTCTTTAGTGTCTACCTAAGTGAAAGGTGCTCTGAACCCAGCAGAGGAAGGCAGGTGCCACGCCTGTATTAACACCCGCCTCCCCTTTATTCCTCCAGAGTCACAAAGCCAGCGGTTAAAGGACTGGTCAGTAGATGGGTGGCTGAGCTGGGACTAATGCCCATGGCATCTGAGTGCCACATCAGTGCTCTTGCACCCACGTGCCCTTTTCTCTGGCACCTTTTGGGTGACCTGTAGGTAGGTGGGGGAGTTATTTTCAGAGGACACTGGAATGTTTGAGGTGGGCCTAGCCTAGCTGGAACTTGCTAGCAGCATGGCGTGGCCACCTTCTCTCCAGCTGAGGTGCATAGAGAGGCCTTCTTTATAGAGGGCACCACTCTGCTGCTTAGAGAATTCGATGGAGCCAACCACAAGGAATGGTTCCATCAGCCAACCTGGGCAAGGGGAGGTGAGGGGGGCACTTTTGTTCTGTAGAACTTTCTTTGGTTTGGGTTGTTTAGTCCTTTTTTGGCCATAGCTTTGTAAATGTCCTTAAACATTTTCAAGTGTTGACTTCCCATTGCCCCACCTTGGTTGTAAAGTCCCCAACACAGAGACTGTGGCTTCCTGTTTCTTTGGATACACTTTGGGCCTTCTGTGCTGCTAGCTGAGAAGAGGCTTTTTGTACCTATATGCCACGTGGCCTCTGCCCGGCGCATGGCGCTGAAGTTTGGCTTGGTACTTTGGGGTGGTGGTGGGGGCTTCCAGGCTCCAGGCCCTGTAGTGGGGGGATGGGACAGGGGACAGGCAAATTAAGAGGGGTGGGTCATCAGGAGAGGGGTCAAAGAAGGGAGTAAGGGCGACCATTCTCACCTGCATCGTCTGAAGAGCGCCGTTTCTGCCAAGCCTGGGTGCTGCCCTCCGGGTCTGAGCCTGTTCCCTGAAAAGAGAGCTGAGTAAGGTCATAAGAAAAGTCCCCTCCATGGGCACAGAACCCCACCTATGACTTCTGCTGTAGCATATTGTGTCCTCAGGCCTTAGACACTCACATCACGTTTCCCAAAAAGTGGCTCTCAAACCACCCTATTGGCATAAGAAATGGTTTGAGGCAATTCACAAATGAACATACAGTTAATAGTTATGTGTTTATTTTACTGTGTCATAGAAAAACCGTAACTGGTACAAAAAGCCTGTGGTTTTAAAAATGATAATGCTTAGGTCTAGAGTAAGTTAAAAAAAACCAGGTGATTTATTTAAATATATTATGTTAATAATAACACAGGTGGTAAGTAGAAAAGGTAAAAATCAGTCATAAGGGTGGTAATTAAGTCACCAAAGTTTGGGAGATGCAGTTCTAGAGATTAAGTATTTTTATGACCCCCATTTTGCATCAAGGAAGTAGGGGCTCCAAGAGGTTAAGTGACTCATCCAGGATTACATGGGCAAGTGGGTGGTAGAGGCACAAATGCAGCAACATTTCACACCAAAGCATCTTGCTCTATCCATGTCTTGGGGAAACTGCCATGGACAGGGGAGAGGACTGGAAGGGTGGAAGACAGGGACCACAGGACCCTCAGTTGTCCGCCCCAAGCCCCCCTCACCTCTCGTTTCCCGTCGAAGCTCCAACCCTTGGCTGTTCCCAGTCCAGGAAGGGCAATGCCGTGGACCCAAGTTGGCTGCTGCGTGGTCCCCTGGGCCCGGCCCCCCTCCCCTGGCTCCGACCCATCTGTGCCCTGGAACAAGTTCTCGTGTTTCACATGCACAGTACCAGATGGAGAGAGAGCTACAAAGGCAGCAGGGGAGCAGGACCCCCCAGCCCGGGGAAGCTCTGTCCACTTCCTGCTGCAGGCCTCATTTGAACACAGTGCTCCCAGCATGCTCTGGGTCACAGGTCTTATACCAGGCTCAAGGAGAAGGGAATTGGACTGGCCAGATTCCTCAGAAACCAGGCCCTAGAATTCTGGGCTTGAA
>PVKY010001364.1:21571-32721 GCA_004027775.1 Bradypus variegatus
GCCCGGTGGTGGGGGAGCCCGCCCCCCTCTCCCCCTTGAAGCTCCGGGGCCGGCGAAAGTGAAACAGGCCTCGGCGCCTCTTCTTCTGGAGTGGAGGCAGTGGCGGCTCTGGGAGGCCTGGACGCACAGTCCTCAGTGTCCGGGGGTAGCTGGGCAGAGGGGGGGTGAGTTAGTGACAGATGCTCTACATCGGCCAGATGCAAAGGCCACTCGGGGTCCACACTGGTGCTGGTGTTAGCCCAGCTTTGGGCCTAGTAGCCGGCCAGCTTTCCCCTCTCATCTAGTCAGTCCTGCTGCTCGGTAACCCTTTCCACTTAGTTCTCATGGGAGATTCCTTCCTCACCTTCCTGGTCATATCCTCCAGCAGCCTTTCCCCGAACTGACTCTTCTCCCAGAAACCCCTGCCCCCATCTCCTTTTCTCAGCTTCTCCAAGTGCTCCAAGTGACCCTTCTGGACAGATGCTGGGTGATTCTGCCTGGGGCAGTGGCAGAGAACACTTCCTCTTGGCCTCTTCCTACTAACTGACATCCCATCCCAGGGCCTGCTCTCACCCCATTTCCTCTGTCCTGGGGAGATTCAGAGGCTGTGGAAGCTAAGGACTGGGTGGGGAAGTATAAGAGTGCGGGAGGGGATGCCCTGGAGAGACTGGCTTTGGGGCACTGTCATGGGAGCAGCCCCCATGAGAGCTGGGAGGATGCAGGGAGCCTTTCCAGAGCCTTGGGGCCAGCCGAAAATGCGAGTGTGCCTAGGTGTCACACCTGGAATTTTCATCCATGACCCTTCGACTGAAGAAGTCCTCCAGCCCCTCGTCCAGGCGGGTGGCCATCCCGTTCTCCTGACAAGACCCAGGTACCAGTACCTGCTGGGAAGAAAGTCCTGTTTGTGATCTCATCGGGATCAGGAGGGCCACCTCCTAATCCACTCAGGGCTTTCCCCCTTGGGGCTTGGGCTTTGTCTCTTCTTGGTGCTGTGGAAACTTAGACTTCAGTCTACTTGGGCGTTTCCTTAGCTTGGTGGCTCTTGGCTCCACCCTTCCCCCAAATGAGAACCGCCACCATCTGGCAGATAGCGATTTCCTATCTGCGGTAAGGTCTTGCTCCCATCCAAACTGGATAATCCCTACTCTGATGGCCTGTCTGGGCCCCTGCCTGCTCCCGCAAGGCTGGTGCCTCTGGCACTGATGTCCTAGAGCTAGAAAGACCGGCTCTGGCATTGCTAAGTGAAGTCAGTCCTTTTGCAAGGCCTTAGGGACTCACATTGGGCCGGCCAGGTCCTGGAGGAGTGGTCCTGGGGGGCCGGGGCCTCCCTTGTGTTTGATGCCTTAGTTTATAGCCATGAGTGGGCAGCTCAGATAGACCTTCCCAGGAGCCACTAGCTGTGGGCTGGCTGCCCCCGAGGCCTGAGAACCAGCCGGGGGGAATCCCCAGGTTCCCCAGCTGGCCTTCCATGTCCTGAGGGCTCCCACCTGTGGGGACAACAGGTTAGAAGGACTAGTAGGAGGGAGAGGGGGGATAGAGAAAAGAGAAAGGGAAGCAGGGCCTCAGAAAGGTGGGGGAGCCTGGAGGACTCACTAATAAAGGCAGATACTGGCCGGATCTTGCGGCAGCGTTTCTGCTTTTTGATGGCCATGGTGTCCTGCAGAAATGGAGATGAGTGGTGGGGTCAGGTTACAAGTCCATGAACGTCACCTTGAGTCTCCTGTTCCTCATAAAGCCTTCTCCTTGGAGTTCATTCTGGCTTCTCTACCTCGGGTGGCTGAGGCATTGGGAGGAGGCCAGGGGCTGGGCTGGATCAGGGCTAAGGTATGAGAACAGGTCCAGAGGGGAGAGAGTCCAGAGAAGTGGAAGGGGACGGTGCATTGCAGATTCAGTGGCAGGGCCCAGGTTGAGGAGGGGAGCGGGGCTGTGGGGGACTCACGATGTTGGTCCCAAGCTCATCATCAGTGGTCTCCTCATGGTCATGGCTCCGGCCTCGGCCCCGGGCAGACAGATCCTGCCCTTGGCCTGGCCCCACTGGTGGATCTGACAGTGTCCGTAGCTGGGCCAGGTGCCGGGCCTGGGGAGGGAAAGGTGTGAACACAATCTCAAGGAAACTGCCCACCAATCAGAGCCTGGAGGAGGAGGGTTTGGTTGGGGCAGATGGGGTGACAAGGGGTGTGGTGGTGGTGGGGTGTCCCCAAGCTGGGGTTAGGAAGCCTCACCAGACTTTTGTGGGAGTGGTATAGCTCCTGCAGGATCTCATCCACTATGGAGTTGGTCAAGTAGGTGACGACTGAGAGCTTCACCTCACTGTGGACATAGGTGGGGCTGCTCAGCCACCCCTTTCCTGGGCCCCCGAGCCTCAGCCCCTCACTTTCCCAGATGCCTCAGAGATGGGGCCAGCTGGTCTGGATGTCCACGGAGAACACAGCTGCTATTGTAGACAGCACCTTAGGGTTCCCAACACCCATGTTTCCATAAATGTGTGCCCAGTCCCACCCCCTGATTCCCCCATACCAGGTATGTGGGTATGACAGAGGACAAAGAGGAACTGATGGAGGAGAAGAAGGAGCAAGGGGTGCCAGGTCAGGGCCTTGGAACCCCAGGGGAATGGAGCTAGGTAAACCAGAGGGCTGAGTAAACCCTGCTGGCTGCTACTGTCATGGTAGAAAGCAGCACTCCTTGAGCCTGGCTGTTTCAGTGGCAAATTTAACAATTTTCATTTGCTTTGGTGAGTAGTGGCATCCAGACCCAGCACGAAAGAACTCTAGGGTGCAATGAAAACTGGGAGATGGGTGAGAGAGTGTAGGCCATGTCTTTCTTTGTCCATGCCTCCAAGAAGGCTGTGCTTTGCTTCTAAGAGTCGATTCCTGGTGAGATGTATGTGTACATCCGTGTGTGCACAAACTCAGCACTTAGATTTCTAGGGCAAAGACCAGTCAGACCCTAAATAGCAAGGCTGCATTTAGTGAAAGATTTATCTCTCCTAATGGAGACTGTGCCGTTCATTATTCATTGCTGATAACTTAGGGCCCCAATCCCTAAGTGCTTTGGGCCGTATCCAGCCCTGCCCCCACCCGGTCCTCCGCCTCTCACTCCAGCTTGTTCTGAATGTCCTGCCCCGCCTGCTCCAGCAGCGTCCCTCGGATGAAGTTCCGGGGCACAGTGACCCGCTCCGCCACGTTGCTCAGCATCTTGTTGTGCCCCTCGGCCACCCTCATGGCCACAGGGCATAATTCCTGCGTGAGGCTGACCATGGACTCCAGGATCACCTAGTGTGGGTGGTTGGGTGGGTGGGGGAGGAGGTGAGAACCCCTGGGGGACAGGGTCAGGGCTGGCATCCCAGAAGAGACTGCAGCCTATCTATGCTACCCCCCACATGGCAAGACTGAGGGACCTGCTGAGGTCAGTCACCGAGACTGTTGATGGCAGAGCCTTGGAAACTGAGGCTTCCCCACTTCCTCATCAGTGCTCCTTCTACCTAACCATATGGACAGTGGAGAGAGCCAGCCCAAGAGTCAGAGTCTAGAGAGGAGAGGTCAGAGGTCTGGGGACAGCATCAAAGCTAGCAGAAAAAAACAAACAAACCCAAATCTGATTTTGTTGCAATGCTTTGGCATAGTGGAAATGCGGGTGGTCTCAACTCTGCATTCCCTTCTTGCCCGTTAGCAATCTCCCTGCTCCGACCTGAACGCTTGGCCTAGGGTCTTGTTCTCTTTTGGGCTTCCCACCCTGGCCTCGTCCCTCCTCCAGGACTTGCCTGTAGCTCCTTGTCCACAGCCTTGGACACCTCACTGGCTACTGACTCCAGCCTCTGTCTCACAGGCCCATCGTTGGCCAACACGTGGCCCAGCTCATAGAGGCTGGGAAACAGCTGGGGAAGGAAGGGGTTACAATCAAAAAGCCAGAATTGGGCCCTGGTGGGTTCCTGGGGAGGGTAGATGGATAGGGCAGGGCCTGAACACCCTTGGGTTAGCACGGCTGGCCTTCTTGGGTTCTCCAGGCTGTCAGGGAAGGGTGGGGCTGAGGAGATGCTGGCCGGCTGCCGAGCGCTCACCGCCCGGGAGTTCTTGGCGTCCTTGATGAGGTCTCGAGCGTAGAGCAGCTCATCCTGCACGGGCTCCAGGGGGCACAGCCTCAGCGCCCGCACCTCCTCCTGCACACGTCCGCACAGCCTCTGCAGCATCTGGAGCACAGCGGTGGGAGTGTCAAGGGGGGCCCAGGTGCCCATTTCTGGGTCCATTTGTCTTTTCTGTTGGGCAGCACTACTGGTGCTGGCACTGACAGTGGTGGTTGTGATGTCTCCTGTGGCCTGTTCTCTTACTCATTCTTGGGGAGTGGACTAAAATGCCTAGTTGAACGTCCATAGTCTTGTGCACGCCTGGTCTCTGGGCTGCCTGCTGTTTGCCCATGTCTTCTTACATGTTGGGGCCCCCTTTTCTGAACATCCTGTCTTTCTGCTCTATCACATGCTCAGTGATGGGCAGCACATGTGCTGTCTCATAGCACCTGTGCTCAGCATGCCCCATGCCCCATGTGTCCTGGAGGGAAACGTTTACTTGCTCGGCGCTGCTGGTCACCAGGCCCTGCTGCAGCCTGAAGGCCTGCTCCTGGGGACATGTCTGCGTGTGGTTGTTCCTCACCAGGCACCACTGGATCTGGAGATGATGGAGGTGGGTGGGGTCAGGGCCTGGGGATGCGTGCTGCCCCCTGCCCCTCTCAGTCCTCCCTGCCTAGGCTGCCACCTTCTGCCAGACGTCCTCGGTGCGCTCAGGGGCGCTGCGGTAGGCTTGGGAGATGTCACTCACAGGGAAGGACATGAAGCGCAGCGTGTGGTTGCTGTGGGACACAGTAGCACAGCTGAGTGGGTGACAGGTGAGAATGGGAGGCCCCTCTCCCCCAAACCCACCCACTGCTGACCATTTCCTCTCTTCTTTTCCAACCTTCTGTCTGGGCTCTCGACCTTTTGCCTTCTGACCTGGTCCCCTTTCTATGGCCCTTCCTAATGGTTCTGTCAAATAGGCCAAGGGGGCTGGCTGGGGCTGGGGCAGTGCAGGTCTGGCCCAGGGAGGCTGGGGGATTAGATCTGGACAGAGCCCTGGCCTACTCACCTCTCCAGGGCCCTCGCGATGTCCAGGAAGCCCAGGGCAGAGGTATTGTTCCGATCCCATAGGATGGTTCTGGGAGGAGGGTGGGCACCAGCTTATCACCCCTCCCTCTGAGTCCCTGTTAGGGGCCACGGACACAACCCTCTCTGGAGCCCTCCCTCCTTTCCTGGGAAACGAGGCTGACTCGGAGACCACTCTGGGGCTGGAGGCCTCCTGCACACTGGGGTGCAGAGCTGTGGGTCTTGGCAAGCAGGGAGGGTGTTTCTGTGTGGCAGGGACTGGGGTTCCAGGACAGAGGGTCCAGGTGAGGGCCCCACCTGAGGGAGGAGTTGATCTGCAGGGCCTTAGAGAGCATCTTGGCCCCGATGTCCTCCATGCCGTTGCCGCTCAGATCCACCTTAGCCAGGCAGGTGTTGCTGCCCAGGGCATTGATGAGGATGCTGGTGCGAAGCTTCAGCCGGGAGTCCGCCACCGACAGGGACTGCAGGGACTGTGTGGGCAAGTGGGGAAGTTGGCCCCTTCCCTGCAGCCCCTGCCGCGGCGGACCCCTCCCCAGGCCCTGTCACTCACACAGTCCTCCTCCTGGATCAGCTGCACCAGCTTGTGGAGGATCTCCTCCAGGGTCCTGCGGGGAGTAGGGACCCAGGGTTGGAGGGGGGCCAGGGTCAGGCTCTCAGGGGCAGGGGGCCAGGGGTAATACATCATGGGGGGGATAATGGATGAATGAGGGTGAGGGGGCTCACTTGGCCTTGACATTGAAGTTCTTGCCCAGGAACAGGTGCTTGAGGGATTTGTTTTTGCCAAGGGTGGGCACCAGCGTCAGGAGGTCCGAGTCAAACCCTGGCCGGCAGATGGGAGAGGTCCAGCCTTGAAGCCTGAGGCTCGCTGGAGTCTCCTCATGGCCTCTCTGCTGTGGTCCAGGTTCCTGCCCCCACCAGGCCCCCAGGCAGCCCCACTCACCATTGTCGGACAGATCCAGGCTACCCACGCAGGTGACAGCCCCTAGCTGCTCCTGCAAAGCCTGGGCTCCGGTTGACCGGAGCTGGGGGAGGGAGAGGGAGAACGGGGAGAAGTAGGGATTGGGGGGAGATAGGGCACTTTTGGTGCTTTCACACCAGGACTTAAGCTCACCCCACCAGGTTGTCTCTGGGATGTAAAATCAGGGAGGCTCCTTCTCCCCAGCAGAGCCTCTCCTGGAGCTCTCTCTCCCTCCCTTCAGCCAGAAAAATCTCCAGGCAACTACTCCCAAAATAGCTTGCTGCTGCCCTCTGGTGGGAAAGCCTGGGATCTCCCACTCCAAAGTTTGAGGGGAGGTGATTCTGGGGGGCTGAAGATGAATGAATGGCCTCTGGAAGTGGGGGTGGACACAGCCTGTAGGCTGAGACGAGGAAACGGAGGCATGGCCAGGTCAAGGGGGTCGCGGAAGGCCAGGGTAGAGGCAAGGAGCTGGTGTTTGACTTAGGTCAGAGAAATGAACACTGGGGCGATGGGTGGGGTGGAGGTAGGGGTGGGGGGGGCGCAGGCAGTGGGGTTGGGGGGACTGAGGGCTCACCTCACAGCTGCTAAGGTCCAGGTGCAGGTCACTGAGGTGACTGTTGAGGGAGAGGCCCTGGAGCAGCGCCCTGTGGGAGCAAGGTCAGTAGGCCCACCTTTATCCCTCATCCGGGTTCCCCATGGTTCCCTTGGATGCCCCTCCAACCCGGCACCCACCCAACCTGAAGGACTCCAGGGGAAGTCGCGTGGCTGACAGGTTGACATGGCTCAGTGCGTAGGCGCTGCTGAAAAACTGCTTGAAGGCTGACGGGGCCTCCCGGCCCTTCCTGCAGAGACCCTTGGGGTCAGCAAGGGGGAAGGAAACCCACGGCTCACCCCATCCCTCCCTGCACCGCCACTTGCTCCCACCTGTGGGAGCAGCTATTGCGTGCCAGGTTGAGGTAGGTAAGGTGGGAGCAGCAGCCGTGGAGCAAGGCGCTCAGAAGCTGTAGGGAGAGACATGGGGGGAGTCTTAGGGGCTGGGAGAGGTGTCAGTGGTGGGCTAGGGTGAGGACGGCCTCCTCCTTCCCATCACGGTCTCACTTGTCACCCTCTAAGGTCAGTCTGTGAGAACCCTGCTGTGGGTGCTCACTTAGCCTCTTAGAGTCTTCGGTTTCTTCTCGGAGGAAAGAGGGTCTACTCCCTGGCTGGCCTCCAGGGGTGGTGGAGAGGGCCTTCATTCAAGTTAGGGAACATGTCCTTTCCTCTGGGGATGCACCCCTACACCAGGATGCACAGCTTGGGGAATGGAGGGAGGGATGGCTTTCAGGCACAGCCAGCACAACCTCGGGTGGTGTCCTGGATAAAGCGCTGCACAGGTATAAACTATGGGCATGGCCTTAGAATCCAGCTGACCCTGAAGTTGGCCCACTCACTCTGTCCTGCCTTGACTCCCCCTGCCCCCACCTCGGGACTCAGGAAGAGAGGGGAGGCAGAGACACACCCTGGCCTCCCCAAAGGCACCTCAGAATGGCTCCCCCATCCCAAGCCCTCACCAAGTCGATGGCACAGTCTGTCCCTGACAGGTCCAGGTGCACCAGGGCATTGGGCTGGGCCAGGAAATTGTAGAGGGCCTGGGGAGGGAAGGAAGGACAGAAGGGCTGCAGGGGGAGGGGAGATGGGGTCCCTCCACTCCCAGGGGTGACAGGGCAGAGCCGGCCCTGCAGCCTGAGCTTCCGCAGGGGCTTGAGGCTGTGTTCCATGGACTCACATTGGCCTCTTCCGTGGTGAGCAGCCCAGGGTTCTTGCTCAGGTCCAGGTATTGAAGGGAGCTGGCGAAGGCTGGGTTGGCCCCAAAAGTCTGGCCCAGTGCCTGAAGCCCTGAGCACAGCAGGCACTGGGCTGGGTTGGCACCCATCCCCTCAGTATACAACTCTTCCTTATTTCTGAAATGTGGCCCCTTTTCCCTCCCTGGTCTCCAGGATAGTGCATGAGAGTGTGGGTATGCCTCGAGGGCCTGACACCCCAGGCAGCACTGGGGGAGGGTCAGGGGCCAGAGGTCAGGGTGGGTACAAGTACCTCGAGGGGAAATGGCAGTCTTGGCCAGGCACAGTTTGGTGAGGCCAGTGGGGAAGCAGAGAAGCTGCTGGCTCAGACTGAGGAAACCTGGGGAGTGGAGAGAGAATGGGTCAAGTGAGAGGGCTGGGTGGGTGCAGCTGGTGCAGAGTTAGATTTGGGGCTCGAGTGGGGTACAGGCCTGGGGTCAAAGATGGAAGTGTTGGGATAGGGGCTGGAATCAGACTGGAGAGGCCCTGTTTAGACTTGGGTTGGGCTCTGGGCTAGGACTGGGGTCTCCCTTGAGGTGGGGGTACGATTCAAGGCTGGGGCTCACCCTTGTCCTCGATGGGGTTGTGGGACAGAGTGAGGGCATGCAGCACACAGCTCCCGTTCTCCCCAAATACCCCGGCCAGCTTCTGGACAAAGTCCCTTCAAGGAAGGGGAGGAAGGGTTTGTTCTGAGCTGGGCTCCAAGTTCCAGCCCCTGGGCTTCCCCTCCTCCTCCACCTGCCTGGCTGCCTGGGGCTGCATGGGACAGAGACACCCCCGACAGGAGGGCGGCAGCTAGGGGCCTGCCAGGGAGTTTGTCACCACTCCAGACTACTTGGGGGCATTCCAGATCTTGGGAAGCTATGCTAGGACAAAGCCTAGCAGCCTGCCCTGCTTGGTGGTTGATCTAAGAAGGGGAAGGTTTAGGGGGCATGGAGTGTACTGGGATAAGGTCATGGATGTGGGGATCAGGAGGCTTAGGTCTTAGCTCCAGCTCGACCACTGACTTGCTGTGTGCCCTCTTTGGGCCTCAGTCTCCTCTTCTGTAAAGTGAGGAGCTGGATGAGACAGTCCAGAGGCCCATTTCATGCTCTGATGTTCTGGAACCCTAAGACTACATCAAGGAGGCACCCTTGCCCAAGGAGGAGGCTGGCCTCACGTCTTAAGCCCGGCGTTGTCCAGCACCAGCTCCTCAAGGCTCCCCGACTTGCTTAGGGTATGTAGCACCTGTTCTAGCACTTCAGAGCCCTGAAAACAGAGGGGGTCCTGCAATCAAGAGGAGGGAAGGGCACTACTCTCCACACACCGCCCCTGCTGCCCTCGCCCCTCCTGGTCCCTACCAGCCGCAGGTCCTTGCAGAAGAGTTTGGTGAACCACTGGTTGTAGGCCAGAGCTGCCACCATTAGAGCCAAGTCTCTGTGGGGAAATTGAAGGGAGAGCAGGAAAATGGTGAGCAGGTGGCTGAGACAAGAAAGAAGAGACCAAGGATGGGGTGGCTGGGCCTGGATGGGTAGATGGTTGGGGAGGCAAAGCTGGGGATGGCAGTGGGACCAGAAGGGAGATCCTGGGAAGGGCCAGGGGTGGGGCTGAGGCTGGAATCTGGGGGTTGAGTCTTTGCCCCATTAGCTTACCTGCTCTCCAAGTGGCTGAAATCCAAAAGATTGAACTCCCGGTTATCCTCGGCATGGTAGATCGTGTCCACGTCCTTCGAGAGGTGGAGTTGGCTCACACCTGCTCCCCTCATTCTCCTCCGCCCCCTCCCTCTGGGTCCCGCCTGCCCACCTGCTGGGCCCCTGCCCAACGCACCCATTGCACCTCCTCACGACAGTGCAGCCCATTGTAGTCACACAAGGCGGCATAGGTCTCAGAGAAGCCACCTGTGGGGCAGGAGATGGGCTGGCTTCATGAAGGGGAAGGGGTGGGGAATAGGTTTGGGGTCCAAGGGAAGGTCAAGGTCATTTTTGGTGCCAGTGTTCTGTGTTTCTGCCACATCATGAACCTCTTGAGGTCCTGGAGCTCATGGCATCCTTATGGAATCATGGAATGACAAAGGACCCTGGACACAGGGCAAGGTAGCTTAGGTCCCACTTCCCTCAAGTCTGCCACGGCTCACCACAGACACTGTGAATGGTAGATGTGGAAGTCTCAGAGTTGGGGGATGTGTCTCGGGGCCCCTCTGGGGTATCTGCATTTCCACGTCGGATTGGACACCTAGAAGATGAAACAAGCCCATCCCAGAGAGGGATGTAAAGAAGGTCTGTCAGTTCTTGCCCTGGTTTAACCTCTGGATACCCAGGAGTGAGGTGGGGACATGAGAGGAAGGGAGAGGGAAGGAGACATCTCTCTGCTGTCTAACCCCTTGGGAGGCTCCTCCTTTGCCACTCACCCAGGGCCAGGGCAGACCTTGGAGAGGGCAGAGCTCACATGTCGGGTCACCTGGTCCACACTCTCGGCCGAGGGCAGCCGCATGCTCACCGTGCCACGCTCCGTCTCCACCAGGATCTGTGGGAGAGGGAGCAGCAGGGCGTCTGACACCGACTCTCTCCTCTTGCTGGCCCAGGAGGGGCGCCCCCACCTCCAGTGCTCACCTGGTTCTGGCTGAATGTGTTGAAGGCACGGATCTCCAGGACATTGAAGGAGCTTTCCACCTGGGAAGGCATGGGGATGGCTCAGCTCACGGGAAGGGCCTGGCTAGCCAGACTCAGAAGGGAGCAGGCTGATGTTTTCCTGCTCCCCAGCCCAACTCACCTTGGCTGGAATTTTAAGGGGGAAGAGGTGGAGGCGCCAGGAGGTCAGGGCCTGCAGAGAGAGAAAAATGTCCACAGCTCGTGGCAGCTACCTGGGTTCTGGTCTGCCTGCTCCTCCTGCTGGTCCCCTCAGCCTGTGTGTAACCCCTGTCAGCAGTGGCCCTCTCCTCTGGGAGTCCTCCCTCCCTCTCACACCCCACCTGAGACGCCTGGATATATCAACTCAGTTCAGTCCTGCCCCCCTCCCTCAGGAGTTGTCTCCTCAGCCCTCCCCCGCCTCTGTCTCTCTTTCCTACCAGGCTCTGTGCCCTCACCAGCCTCCTGCCCTCGCTGCCCCCTCCTTCCCCGAACTCCCTGTCCTCACCAGCACTCGGTCCTCAAACTTCTTGGGCTTGGTCTCCAGCTTCACGCGGTGCTGTTGGAGCACAGCCCCTTGGCTCAGGCACCTCCGCACGCTGTCTGCAGGTGGGTGGGGGCCTGTTTAGACCTCCCCTTACCCTGGCCACCTCCACCCCCAC
>PVKY010001365.1:0-32636 GCA_004027775.1 Bradypus variegatus
AATGAATGAGGAGGGTGATAGCTGGGAGGGAGAGGCATGTGGTCTACCCGGTCGGCATTAATCCGGGGCACAGGGCCTTACAAAGAACTCACAGGTGATGCTCATTTGCACAGAATCCTCCCCGTCCCACAGGGGCTGGGTTTCCAGGTTGGGCACCAGAACAGCCGAACTGGGGAAAGGAGGGAGGGATGGAGGGACCAAAGAAGGGAGGGAAGGAAAGGGAGAAAGAAAGGGAGGGGCAGTGTGCACGCGTCTCCTGGGAAATGCCGCCCTGGCCCCGCCCCCATCTGGGGACGATTGTGAAGTCACGCCTGGAATCCCCAGACTCCTTCCCGCCCTCGGGGTCTTGGAACCGCGATTCATGGGCGGTGGCCCGGGTCCCCTGCAGCACTACAGCCAGGAGTTGAAGCTCCGGCTTCTGGGAAAACCGAACCCTCAAGCGATCCTCTTGGGTCCTCAGGACCCCAGATCTCAATATAACTGGCCCTAGGCTCGACATGAGCCCCGCTCCCCGGCCCTAACTCCGCCCCAATCTAGCCCGTGGCCCCGCCTCCCTAGTCAGCAGCCAGTCTTCCGGTCTCCACCCTCCTTGAGTCTTCAAGCTTGTTCCCCCAGGCCACGCCCCCAGCTTGAAGCCCACCCCAACTCTTCTGCCCTGCCCACTTCCTTACCCTTGCTACTGGTCTCATCCCAGTCATTGGCCTTGCACTCGGTCTCTTCCGTAGTCCACCTTTCAATCGTCAGTGTTGTCCTGACCCACATCGCTTTCAGACCAGTTCTTCGTCTCTACTGAACTTTCTCCTCGCAGAAGTCCAACCCTGAACCTCAGCTTGGCCAAGCCCTCCGTCCAACCGTAAACTCCAATCTCAGCTTCGCACAATGCTCAGCCCCTAACTCAGCTTCATGCTTTCCCAGTTCCCCCCTCCCACCTCCCCCAACTCTAGGCGGGGTTGTCTTCCCAGACCAAGACAACTTGAGCCTCGTTCTTCATCCGGGGTCTCCAGCTCCTCCCTGGCCCCTCTTTGTCCCACCTTTAACCCTAGCGCCTCCCCTTTCTCTCAGGACTAAACCGCTCAGGCCCAGCCCTCAGTCCCATCCCTAGTTCCTCTCCAGACCCAGACCCAGCTCAGTCCTAGCCCCAGATGCTAGCCCCGACCCCGACCCCGCCCTAACCCGTCTTTAGCCCCGTCCCAGGCGGGCCCTCAACATCACACTTTGGCTCCGCTCCCTGCCCCCTCCGAGCCTGGCAACTTCCCGCAGCTCCGCTTCCCAAAGCCCCGCATGCCGGCTGTTCCCAAGTCCTCCTGCTCGGGCAGGAGTTCTCCCTCTTTCTGCCCGCAGGCCCCGAACTCTCGGCTGAGGATGGCTCCCGGTCCCCCCATGGCGGCCCCGCAGCCCTCCCTCCTAGCCGCCATGGGGCGACCTGTCCCGGAGACATTAGTGCCCGGTAAAAGAACTCGTTTGCCTCTCCATAGGCTTGGCCCGCCGGAGAGCAGGACCGGCTGCGTTCATAGTAGCCCACTACACACCCCTCTCACCCCACACGCACCTCATATCCTTAAGTGCAACGCACACACACTGCAAATGCACGCTTCACACACACAATACACATGAAGAAGCTACTCAACCGCACACAAATACAGCGTGCACACCAGCACGTGCCCCTCCCAGGCATCACACAGAACACAGAGCCGTGCCCCTGCTCCCCAAACACTCCACAGCACAAACACCCCACACCAGTACTAGTGCAAGCTTCACATGCACACACATTGAGCTAACAGGCTCTGCAAATGGCAAGGGGTGAGGAGCGTGTAGCCCGCACTGTGGGACTGAGAAAATCTTCTTGACCAAAAAGGGGAAGAGAGATGAAACAAAACAAGGTTCCAGTGGCTGAGAGATTTCAAATGGAGTCGAGAGGTCACTCTGGAGGGTATTCTTATGTGCTATATAGATATCACTTTTTAGTTGGTGTGTTGGAATAGCTAGAGGAAAATACCTGAAGCTGCCAAACTGCAACCCAGTGTCTTTGATTCTTGAAGATGATTATATAACTATGTAGCTTGCACAGTGTGACTGTGTGATTGTGAATACTTCGTGGCTCACACTCCCTTTATCCAGTGTATGGACAGATGAGTAAAAAAAATGGGGACAAAAATTAGATGAAGAATAGGGTGGGATGGAGGGATGGAAAGAGTAAGAGGTTCTTTTTTTGCTTTTATTTTTATTTTGGAGTAAGGAAAAGGTTCAAAAATTGATTCTGGTGATGAACACACAATTGTATGATGGTGCTGTGAATAACTGATTGTATACTGTGAATGACTGTAGAGTGTGTGAATGAATATATCTCAATAAAGTCATATTGAAAAAAAGTAAATGAACAATGGGGGGAAGAAGGGAATGGGATGTTTTGAATGTTCTTTTTAATTTGAACTTTATTTTTTGGACGAATGAAAATGTTCAAAGATTGATTGTGGTGATGAATGTACAACTATATGATGACACTATGAACAACTGATAATATACTTTGGAGGAGTATATGTTACGTGAATATATCTCAATAAAATTGCAGTAAAAAAAAGGCAAGGGGTGAGGAGTGTGTTCCTGTGAGGACAGAGACAGAAAAAAGCAATTACAGGAGAGGGTGAAAAAGTGTTAGAGCCACATCACCAGCATTTCAGGCACCCCCCCCCCCATTTCTCTTGACACCAGGGCTCCGGAGCCAGGACAGAGGGAAGAGGAAAGGATGGTGGTTAAATCTCGTTTCCAATGTCAAGAACCTCTCCTGCCGATGCTCTGCAGGATCCCAACTTCCCCTTCCTCCAGACTCAAGTCTGAGTGGGTAGAGACACTGCCCCCCACCATAGCTCAAGGGAGGTCTAGGAAAGAGGGAAGGGGAAGCCAGGAGGGAGGTGTAAGTAGCAGCAAGGTGTGCAGGAAAGCCAACCCTTACAGAACAGCGTGGCTGGGCAAGATTGGAACCAGGAAGGAAAGTTTAGAGCACCCGCTGACTAGGAGCCAGGACTGCTGTTCTAGCCTTCGCTCTCCATGACCTCCCAGGATGACACCAGGCCACATGTGCCCCTCCTTTGTCAGCCAGTCTAGGGCACTTGGTCAGATGTCAACAGTAATCCAGGGTCTCAGTCACTCTTCTCCCAAATGATTAATAGAATAGTTAAGGTTTTTTGAGCTCTTCCTATGTGTTAGTTGGTGCTTTATCTTATCTCATCCACCCAGCCTCACAATATTCAGTATTATTAGCTCTATTTTACAAATGAGGAAATTGAGGCACAGAGGATAAGTGATTTGCCTGAGTTCCCATTGTTGGTAAGGGTGGACAGTGAGGATTCAAATATAGGGCTCCTGAATAAGATCCAGGCTCCCACCCTCCCTGGGCTGTCTAGTCAATCCAAAAACTATCCAAAACTCAATCACTTCTCACAGTGGTCCACCACTCAGGGAAGACAAGATAGTAAAAAAAAAAAAAAAAAAAAAGACCTACAATGTGAAAATTTGGGTGTATTAAAAAAAATTAGGGTATGATAAAAATTTTTAAAATAATAAAAATTTGGGTCTAATAAAAGCACCAAGTATGAGGACTCTTATGGGGGGAGGAGACCAGAGGAAAGGACTCACAAAGCCAGCCAGATTTCAGAGCTTACTCAGTGAGAGCCCAGGGCAGCCAACAAAGCTCCCAGTCTTCCTGGGGTCTGCCCAGGGGCCAGGGACAGCCAGAATCCCAGCAGGAGGCTCCAGTCCCCCAGATCTCCATACAGCCCTGCCCATTTCATATCCCTCATCTCCAACAAATGACTCTAGCCCCCAAAGTGCTAATAATAACAAAGAGACTTTAATGCATAAGGCACAGCGTGAGGCTGGGGTCATTAGACATTCTCTTGCTCAAAGGGCCTAGCAGGACAAGCAAAGCAGCAGGGATCACCCCCCCCACACACTTTGTGGGCACCCTGGAGAGCCTCTGGAGAGGAGGGTGAGTATCCATTCTTTGGCATTGTACACGGGGACAGGAAACAACCAGCATGGTCTCAGGTACCCCCTCAGGGCGTACTGCCACCGAGGAGCAGTTCTTTGGTCAAGAAAAGCAGTCAATGCAAATGTCCAGGGGTCAAGCTCTGGGTGAATTCAGGGTGGCACACTGCCCCCCAAAGCCGGGCTGCTCCCTCAGCCATCATGAGCAACATGTGGGCTTCTTCTTGCTGGCAGTTAGGTAGAGGTTGCTGTCATCACTGTTGATGCCTGAAGAAGGAAAATAGGTGAAGCAGGGATTGGAGGTCCCCCTTTACTCTCTGTCACCCTCATCCAGGTGGGCACTCACGGACAACATCCCCAATGCGCCGGGCCCCCGATTTCTCCAGCTCAGCCAACACGTTGGCCTCAAAAGTCAGTGCCGCCACACGGAAGAAGAATTCCCGGACATTCTCACCTGACACAGGGAGCACATGGTGTTGGGCACAGCTAGAGATGAAGTGAGAAGGAGAGGTGGCAGGGAATGGAGCAGCAGAAGGCCTGATGCTTATGACTCACCGGTGAGAGATGAGACTGCCCAGTACTCAGCCTTCATCTCTTGGGCCACCTTGAGTGCATCTTTCTCCATTAAGGAGTACTGAGCAGGAGTCTAAGGGAAAATCAGAGTCAGCTGGGGGGGGTATTCCCCCCTCCCAAGTTGGGCAGTCCACCCCTCCCCCCCATCCCTCCACTGGCACACTCACGCTCAGATCCTTCTTGGAACCCACGAGGAAGAGGAGCACGCTGGAAGGGTCATTCTCCTTGAGCGCGTCAGCTAGCCACTGCCTGCCACAGAGGGGCAGGGCTGAATGAGCCTGAGTGGCGCCTCCCGGAGACATTCAGATGTCCAATTATCCCCTCTCTGGTCTTAGATGCATTTTTCTCCTTCCCAACCATGCCCTGACCCCCCCTCTTTTCTGAATCTTCTCTTCCCAGAGTCTTCTATTATAGTTCAGCATCCCCACATACTTGGTATGTTCCAGGGAGGCCACATCGTTCAGGTTGAAGACAATGATGATGGCTGGAAGAGTGGCAGACACAGCACTGGGATGATAGGGAAAACACTACTGGCTCATATCCCCAGCCCTAATTTTGTAGCCACGTGCATTCTAAGACACATCTACCCTACCGCACCCAGCCCTCTACCTTGAGCTCCTCGGTAGTAAGTTGACGCGATGCATTTGAACCTCTCCTGTCCAGCAGTATCCCAGCTGGGAGGAAGGAGGAGTAAAACACAGGTGCATGTGGGGGGGGATGGTGGGTAAGTACTGAGGGGAAGGGATGGCTGGAAGGGGTAGAGGGAGCACTCACAGCTGCAGACTGAAGGGGACGCCCAGCACCTCAAATCGTTCCATCTCAAAGTCCACTCCGATGGTGGCCTTATAATTCTTATCAAAGGTGTCTTTGCAGAACCTGAGGGGGCATCAGATGTGCTGGCCCTAAGCCCAGCCCACCTGCCTCAGCATGGCCCGACCTTGCCAAGCCCCTGCTCCAGCACTTCCTTACCTATTAATAAGGCAAGTCTTCCCCACCGACAGGTCCCCCACCACAATGACCTTGGAGATCTTAAACCTGCTGGACACACAAGTAGGCAGGAGAGGTGGGCAACAGCCCCTCGCCCTCGAGTCCCTAGGCCCCCACCAAGGTCCAAAAAGGTGGGTGGACCTAGGCCAAGGTTACCACGGACACCAGGCCTCCCAGCAGCTGCCTGGACAGATATGCTGGGGAGAAGGGGTACTTTGTGCTTCAGAATCAGAGACCTGAATTTGAATCCCAGCTCTTCCACTTACTGGACACTTAGGACATGACTTTGGACAAGTTACTTTGCTTCTCTGAGCCTCAGTTTTACTTTAATGGATTGTTGTGGGGTTAAAATGAGATAAATGTCCCGGATTCTGATATACTTTTTTCCCCCACCTTTTAATGTCTCTGAAATTAGGATGCATCTTAAAAGTAATGGTGTTTTCCATCTGATAAAACACAGTAATGGTAACCAACACACTGCCTGGCACACAGTTAATGCTCAGTTAATGGTAGCAATTGTCACTAGCATCACCTTTTTTCTTTTTTACCCAAAATGGGACTCATCCCTCTAGGCAGAGTCCCCTGCCCTGGGGTTCACTGGATGGTGTGTGGAGACCTGGGTTGGTGACTCCCACACTGGACACTTTCTACCCCATTCCATCTCATAGGACTCTCCCAACAACCCTGTTGGGAAGAAGGGGGAAAGAAAAGGGCTTAAAAATACAGCTGGCAGAATCTGAAATGGAGCCCCAAGGCTGTGGTTGTACACCCTGGCTGTGACTACAGGGTTTCCTGGGACTCCCCTTGTCACAAATGTCCCTCACTCACCCCACGGTGCCTGTCCGGTGCTCCTGGCAGGCGCAGGTGACCCGGCGGTGGAAGTCTTTGTGCACGTGCAAAGCGGCCTCCTTCCTCATGCACTGAGTGAGAGGGGTGGGAGGGAATAGGGCTCACCCGCTCCCTTGTCCCGCAGCCAAGCAGCCCGGGGGGGCCACCCAGAAGCAGCAGGCCTCGCTGGGTGTCAGGACTTGGCCCAATCTTTTAACAACCCGTCTGGTGCCGCCTCCTTCCCGCCCACACCCTGCCACAGCCAGAGGCCCGACGTGGCCCGGCGCCTACCTGGGGCAGCTCGGCCAGGACGCGGTCCCTCCGCACGGGCGCCAGGATGTTCATCTTCCCTGCGTCCTTGCGGGACGCCCTGCGAAGGCGTGGAGGCCGGATCTGCCCCGGCGACCCCGGCCCGTGAGGACCCGACGATCACCCGCGGCCGGGGTGTCCCGACTATAACTCGGGGCCACGGGGAACCTACCGGAGCCCGCGGCCTCGGAGACGCTACGACCACTGCGGGCCACAGGGATGAGGCAATCACCCGGGGCCGGGGCGAGCCCACAATCACCCGGGCCCGGGGCGTCCCGAAGACGACTCGGGGGCGGGGAGACCCCTCAGCCGCCAGATGGGGGCGCGGAGTCCTGTTCGGGGGGGGCCGGGTACGCGCAGACCCGACAATAATTCGGGGCCCGATTGTCCCTACAATAATCCGGGGCTGCGCAGACCCGACGACAACTCGGGACTGCGGCGGTCCTACCATACCAGAGCTGCCCGGGGGCGCCGAGGGGCCCACCACACGGGGTCAGTGTAGACAGGGGCGGCGCTGCCAGGGCCCCGGGCCTCTAGAGGCGGGGGCTAGGGGCCCAGGCCTCTGCAAGGCGTCGCGTCCCACTCCGCGAGCGCTGTAACATGATCCCCGGAAATTCCTGGAGAAGGGCCGCCCCCTGCCCCTCTCCCGGCAGCCCTGGGGCTTCGCTGCCCGCCCCGGCACCCCCTCTCTTCTCCTCTCCCTTCGGCTGCCCAGGCTCTGGCTCCTCCGCCAGACTCCTCACCCGGCATCAGGACCGTCCCCACTATGCATGAGCCTGTCCGGATAGAGAACCCCCAGGCCGTTCTCCCCTGAGCCTCTGTGCCGGGCTGCAACTCCCATGGAGACCCTTACCCAGCCGAATTGGTGATGGAGAATCGGTGGCTGCTGCGCAGCATCTGGCGAGGCCAGGAGCCAGCGGGGAGGGGAAAGAGGGAGAGAAGGGGCACAAGGAGAGGCGGTGCTTCCCTTCTCGACTCCAGGGCCAGGACGTGACTCATGGAGTCTGCCCCCACTCGCCCTTCTGCCCTGGAGGTGGGAGTGGGGGTGGGAGGTGGGCGCATAGAAGGGGTGCCATGGAACTGGATGCCCACCCAAGAGAGTGAAGTCTGAAGTTTGGTTTCTCCAAGTCTGCTGTGCAGATCGAGGGTGCTTAAGACCAAGCTGCCTCCCACCCCTCTATGGAAGATAAAGAAGGGCTAGGTAGACCTGGAACTCCGCCTCTAGTGCTGGTCACTGTTCCGGGACATGTAGACCCCCCCCCCCCAATTGTATAGGCGTTCACCGTTCTGAGCCCATTGGAATCTTCCCCACCAAAGAAAACTTTTCCTTTTTGCAAAGTCTTGCTGGATAGAAGAAGGAGTAGTGGACAATCAACCTCAGGTCAAAGGTTCTCCGAGAAGGAAGATGGAAAGGTCAGAGCGGGGAGGCACAGACCCTCAGAGAAGGCAAACCTGAGCATTACTAAAAATTTGAGAGTGCAAAGATGACTAGTGGAGGGGAGACTTTAGGAGAGGAAACTCAGTGAAATTATGCCCAGGAAGAACCAGCGAAATCCTGGGGAAATCTGTGCGCTGGAATTTTGAACCATTGGTAGAACTGCTACAAGAGTACATTATAGGGAAGATGAATGAAACCTGACAGTGTCACAGGTAAAGGGGAGCAGATATGCCCACCATGTACCTTCTTTGATACTTTCCTCTTCCACTCCGCCGAACTGGACTATTTCTGCCACCAAATCACCGTGTTATTGATAAACCGGTCCCCTCTCGGGAGTTCAAAGATGTGGTCCGGAGGGAGTTGGACCAGGCAAATCCTGCTCTGACGTTCTCAAACTTTGTTTCACTCTCCCCAAGTCAACCTAACTGTATTCTTCCCGGTTTTCAGTGTTACAGTCTCCTGCCACTGAAGTCCTTCCCTGAAGCTGGAAGTTGGCTAAGATTGGGAGGGCCAGGCACCAGACCCAAGCGGTCGCCCGGTATATCAGCCACCGGCCTGAGCAAATAAACACGTGTCCCCCCCAAAAAAACTACAACCCCCAAGAAGCTGTAAAACATAGCGAGGGGCGGGCTAGCGCATGCCCAGTCCCTTCCCAAGAAAAGTAACCTAACTACCGTTCCCAGCGGGCGCCACACCATTGATTATCCAATCTGCTTTAAGTACAAAGCATCGCGAGTCTTCTGTGAGATTCGGTTGTATAAGCCCGTGGGAAGCAGCTTCGGAAACCCTTTTCACGAAGATGGCGCCGAAAGCGAAGAAGGAAGGTTTGTGCTGGGGCTGGGGACACAGCTGATTTGTCTGGACTCCCCTCAGAACGAACGAACTAGAAGAGTGGCTGCGGGGCTTTAAGCCCTCCTCCGGAGCCATTGCCTGCTTTGGGGACATGCTAGGTGTAAATGGGCCGCGCTGTCCCAGCCACATGGGCTGGCCTCTAGCAAAGAGGATTGGGGTGAGGAGGGAGGCCAAGCCGGCACCACCCGCCGGGGAGAGCCCGAAATTCGAAATTCGGCTCCATCCTCTGGGAAGTCTCATGTCTTCAAACCTGTAAGAAATCAGTGCCCACAACATTATTCATTTTTTTTTCTTTCCTGTTAGTATATATGAAACTCAGAGCACACTTCCCGGTAAATGCTAAGCGTTGGATCAACGCTAGTTCTTTTTTTTTTCATCGTACCCTTTGAGTTATACCAGGTTGGCCTCCTCTGCCCTCAGTATCGTGCGAATGATGGAAAAATTTTAACTTCCTGAGACTAATGATGTCTTCAAAGGAACCACTGATGCACACGTGCCGAGGGGCATCCACCATAGGTCTTGAGGCCGGAGGTAATGGATTTCTGAATCCTGCACCTCGTTTTGTTTCCTTTTCTTTCAGCGCCTGCCCCTCCCAAAACTGAAGCCAAAGCAAAAGCTTTGAAAGCCAAGAAGGCAGTACTTAAAGGCGTCCACAGCCACAAGAAAAAGAAGATCCGCACTTCACCTACATTCCGGCGGCCCAAGACTCTGCGTCTCAGAAGACAGCCCAAATATCCTCGGAAGAGCGCCCCCAGGAGAAACAAGTCAGTACTGCCCCTGTATCATATTGGGAATTCTGTTTAAACCAACCTAGAGTCACTCAGGTTTTCTGTTAACGTTAATTATTACATTATATGTAGTCAGGGCTTGAAAGTCCACTTTGTCGGGAGTATAGAGTAGGACTTAGGTGTTTCTTATCTTGGAGTTTGGGATTCAGTGCAACAGTATACAGAAAGCCTTTTGTTTACTTCTCCCAGAATTTCACAGTTTGCCTGAACGGAAATGAGGCCAAAAGTTGGGGCACTTAAGTATTTTCATGTTAAGCTACTGCTAATAACTGGCTTCAGGGACCAGAGCCATGGTAGAAGTCACCGCCAAGGGTTTTCTCTACGCCCACTGCTTCCTAAGGGAAGGGCAAGAGAGTGGATTGTGTCCTTGAAAGGCTTTCTTCCTATTGGACCTATAAATTAGTATGATGAGAGGTTGAGACTTGAACCCTGGCTTCACTACTAGGAAAGTAGTATCTGGGTGAGCAGAGCCTGGCTTGTTTGAATTTCAGGGGAAATGGTCTGTTCTAGATGTACTCAAGCTGCTGTAAGTTTAACCTTAGTGGCAAATAAAAGGTGCTGTCAAGAATTGGTGGTCCTTGAGCCCTAGAACCAGTTTTCAGCAACTAAATGGGGCAGAAAAAAATTTGTCCAGCTTCGCAGAGAAACACTTACATTCTGTGAAATCAGCCTGGGTTTCAAGATTCCATTGTCTAGCCTTGTGCTCTTGGGATAAGTTGCTTAACCTCTCAAGTCCTTCCACTGAAACTTTACTTTGATCTTCAGGTATGTTGAGGTCAAATAAGATAACAGATTCAAAAGTGTTTGGAACTTAAAGATGATTCCTAAATTAAAGGATGAGAGTCCAGGCCAGGGCTCCAGGTCCCTAGGTTTTAGAGTGCAAATGATGACTCCTTTTCAGCGACCAAAGTCTGACAAAAAATGATTGCTGTTTCATTGTCTGATGCACATGCGCTTTCCTGGCCTGCGTCCCAAGAGAGGGGTCAGCCTTTCTTCCCCTACTGGTCCCTGGCCAGCTGATCCTATTTTCTCTCTCCCCTAGGCTTGACCACTATGCCATCATCAAGTTCCCCCTGACCACTGAGTCAGCCATGAAGAAGATTGAAGACAACAACACACTTGTGTTCATTGTGGATGTCAAGGCCAACAAGCACCAGATCAAACAGGCTGTGAAGAAGCTCTATGACATCGATGTGGCAAAAGTCAACACCCTGATCAGGTGAGTGGAGCCTCAGGCTGTAGGGAGGAGGTTGGGACCATAGCCAGGAGCCTGAGTGACGTGAAGTTCTTGGGGGTCAGAAGTGGGTTTGCTGGAGAAATGAGTGGCCCTTGCTGTAATGATATTCCTTTGTATGGACTATGGATTCTTGGAAGGGATGTCATTTTCTGTTTCTAGGAATTGATTTGCGAAGTTGGTGTTGTTTTTATATATATATATATATATATATATATATATATATATATATATACCTACATCCATAGGCAGAAGCAGGCTCAAGAGTAAGACAGTTTGTCACGAATACCTGAGTTTTGAGGGCTAAAATGTCCTGGGTCCTTTGGCCTTTCCCATAAAAAGGAATTGGCATCATTTGTGGCTTAGCGGCTTTCCTAGTTCCCCCTGCGCAAATGATGGAAAAATCACTATTTGGAAAAGAATGACATGAACAAAGGAACCACTGATGCGCCAGAGGACTAGGTGGGGGGTGGGGGGGTGGGGAGAGGATTTGGGGCAGTGAGAGCAGCAAAAACTTGGGCTCCTTCTCCACCCCAGGCCTGATGGAGAGAAGAAGGCATATGTTCGACTGGCTCCTGACTATGATGCTTTAGATGTTGCCAACAAAGTAAGCTTCCTTTTCTGTAACCTCCTTAACCCCTACCCCAGGGTGCAAATGATGTGTCTGTTAGTGACCAAAGCCTGACTTCAGATGATTAGACTTAACTGACTGAATGTACCCTATACTTAACAGGCCCTACCTTCATTTTGTTTTTTAACCATGACATTCCAGCTAAATCTTCACATCTCAACTCCCAGTAATAAAGTTCCCTTTTGTTTTTCAGATTGGGATCATCTAAACTGAGTCCAGCTGGCAAATTCTAAATATAAGTTTCTTGACCATATACATGCTTCCTGTCTTTCTCAGTTTCTGGTTGGGCTGGGGGGAACCATACTGTGGTACACACCTTAGATATGAGACTTGGGCAGGACTCTAGTTTACCTACCCTGTCGGAATGAGTCCTGTCACCCCACCACACATTGTAATAAACCTGTCAGGAGCAGCTTAGGTACTGGAGACCAGGATTAGTTGCCATTGTAGGGAGAAGAGAACCAGAGGCTTTATAAGAATCCCTTGTGTGTATGAAACCAATAGTTAGCTGTGGGGAACAAGGAGAGTGATAATTTTGGTTTTCATTAGCATCTATTTCAGGGCAGTGTGGGTTGGCTGGCTTTCGGGTAGCACCCTGTCTCCACACACCCATCGACCATGCCCAACCGGTCTGTCTGCTTCCCTCACCCCTTGCCCAAGAAAGGACAAGGACTTTTCAGAGGAGTGCATTCATTACTATTGAGAATAGTGTGGGTGCAGGCTTTCCAGGTGGAGAAGCTGACAAAGTCCCAGTTTGTGAGGTTGCTCTCCTTAGCTATCCTGCATGCTCTGTGCCTCATTCAGTCAAGAATTTGTCTTTATGTTGCCGGCTGGGGACACGCTTAGGGCAGAAGTCGGAGCGGAGGAGGCGGGAAAAGTAGACGAGGATCATCACATCCAGCATGAGCAGGATGCCCAGCAGAAAGGTGCCCAGGGTCCACTGGCCCGTGTAGCGCAGAAAGAAATGGGTGAGGTAGGCCTGAGGCGCCAGGCGGAAGAGAAAGTACATGACCAGGTTGACATACTTGTTGACTTGGTAGAGGAGGAGATGCTGGGCATTGTTGATCTTCATCATCATGCGGATGGTGAGGAAGATGTTGCTGACCTCCACCAATAGTGTTAGGACGCCCCCACCAACAAAGCTGCTCCAAAAGATTCCTGAGAAGAAGGCACCCATGGCCTAAAGGACAATGGAGGGGACAGTTAGGGGGCCCAGGTACCAAGACTTTCCTGGAAGTTGGGATTATCTGACCATCAGATTGGGGGCTGGAAGACTTCTTCCCTGTTCATGTTTTCCTCCTGGAATATAGTTTACAGTGGATAAGGTGCTTATTTTTATTCACACATGAATCTCCATCCCTGCCCACAGGGTCTGGCTCACAATTTTCCTAAGGGAGGCTGAGGATTCCTGGGCTAAAACAGGGAACAAGGGCACAGGAACAGTGCCCAACCTCAGCATGGTAGCATGAGGAAAGATGTAGGACATGGGTGGGACCAGGCGCAAGAGATGGCCTTCTCCCAAGTTCAGAAAGGCTGAGACTTAAGTTGGTTAGCACAGGCCCTGTGCTTCTCACCATGATGTGATGGACAAGATATTCCCAAGAAGCTCGTGTCTGATGACTCACCACGATGTCTACTGTGTCGTGGATGAAATAGCCTAGCAGAGGGATGGGGAAGACGTCATGGAGGGAGTCCAACAAGACTTTCTCCCTGCCCTCCCTCCAAGTTTGCTTCCGGGGTGAGACTTACCTGCAGAGAAGCAAACGAGTAGATAGCCGGAAAGCGACCATGCCGTCTCAATCTCCACCAGCATCTCGGGGGTTTGCCATACACTGGAAAGGAGGGAAGAACGGAGGCTCCCATCATTTCAGTACCCTCAACTCCCTTACTGTCCCTGTCAGCCCTGGGGAAGTCGGGCCGGCCGCTGGCTCTACCAACTGCCTGGGGAGCGAGGAAGGGCTTAGTGGAATCCCAGGTGCCTCCGGTTTCCCAGGTGCGATCCCCCTCCCCAAGGGCCGCTGCCGCTTCTGGTTGGATAGAATTCCAAACAGGGAATCAGGTGAGACTGCAGGGCCTCCGCCCACACGTGAGCTTTGGGTCACTGCCGGCGCCCCATGCGAGTTTCCCGAGCCACCTGTACTCCCACAGTCGGTCACTCACCACAGCAGCGCCCAGACTCCTGACACAATGGAGTGGGCAAAAGAGACGAGCAGGTTGTGCCAGCGCCAGGTGCGCAAGGGGTCGACGCGCACGTGTGCGGGCAGGGGCAGGCGACAGAGCGCGCGTCGGAGTGCCCGGAAGGTCAGCGTGGCGCCCAGGACCAGAGCCAGGGAGGGGTGCAGCAGCGGGGGCATGGTGGCCCTCCCGGCCCTCTGTCTGCCCTCCAGGCGGCCTCCTCAAGCTTTCTGGAAACCGGGGTTCCCTCTCAGGCCGGTTTGTCCCGGGCGCCTCTCCCGCCGCTGCCGGCCTTCCCGCCCGCCGCCTGCCTCGCTCAGTTTTCGTGGAGCCCTCTAGGCCCCTTGGCTCCTCCCGGGCCCCACTGCCCCCGCCCCCAGCCGCCCGAGCCCCCGCCCCACCCTGGCCGCCTGCCTCCGCCCCTCGGGCGTCTCCGCCGTGCGGAGAGCGAGAGCCCTATTTCCCTGGGGCCTCCCGGGCCCCGCCTGTCCTCCGCGGACTTGGGGCGACGAGGGGCTGTCCCGGAAGCAACGCCACCAGGACACCCCGCGCTGACGCCCCTTGATTGCCGATGGAGTCCCCTCCCGCCCTCGCCCGCTTGGCCTTATTAACAAGCGTCCCCACTTTCCCCCGAGCCACCGGCTTCCCCGCTCTGGGCGGAGCCTGCGAGAATCCCCTCCCCGCCCTCAACTCCTTTTTGGGCAGATCTGGGCGGGGCCCGTCACACACCCACATCCCCTGAACCCCGGTCTTAGGGAGGAGTCGGAGCTCCGCCTCGGACAAAGATCTCTCCCCAAACCCTGTTCCTCCATTTGACCACTAGCTTCTGTTGAGGTTAGAGAAGGACGTGTTTACCTGGCTCTACCGCTCCTTGCTCCGAGGAGGTGCTTAGGAACTTATTAACCAACCCATCACCACCCTTACAGCCCGCTCGTAGGCTCCTGAGGCCCAGAGGCTGTCGCAGCCCTCCCTCCGGCAGTCCCAGCCCTCTTCCGGTCCCCATGGGACTGGGGCGGGGAAGACGGCCGATTTGCTCTGGCTGCTGGGGTGACCCCTCACTTCAGGCCAGCGGTCTGGAGCAGCTGCGTCTCACGGCCACTAGGTGTCAGCCTGTCCTCACTGTGGCGCGGGGCCCCTCCCTCCCTTCTCCGCGCGAGGCCGTTGCTTTTTGGGGAGGAGTCGCTGGGACCGGGTGTAAGGGAAAGAGACGGGAGGCAAGGAGGAAGGTGCTGCAAGAGGGAGGATGAAGAAGCTTGAAGCACCAGAGACCCAAGGGCCAAGCCGTTTGGTGTTTGCTCTGCCTCTCCTGATGGTTCCAAGGTTACACATTAACCCCTCTGGGGTTCCTGGGTCAACTAAGACCCGATCGGTTTCTAGGTGAGCGCACGAGTGTCCCGGGTGAGCGGCTTTCCCTCTCTGCGTTGCCCTTTGCTCACAGGGCCGCTTTGTCCACCAGCCTAGCCAAGTAGCCGAAGGACCCTCTTGGGTTCCTTCCAGTAGTCATCCTACATGCGCGGGTTTGGGTATCCTCCCGAGGGGAGCAGAGAATAAACAACACTCTTTTCCTCAACATTCTTCGTTTACTCAGAAATAGAGATGCTAATCCCTAGCCAATCACCATCCTCCTTCTTATTACTAAGCATGGAGCTCTCGCAGAGCAGGAGGTTACAGAGAGAGCTTAGATCTCAACTGACTTTCGGTCAAGATCCTAGGACAGTCAAACTAACCAGCCCTCTTCCTCTGAGCAGAAGCTTTGAACCCATCAGCCAAACAGGGGTCTTTCTTCCTCTCTCCGACGTTTTCAGATAGGAGCACCTCCCTCCCATCTCCCACAAGGACTTTCTCTCTAGTTGGGCGCGCAGGGCAGATCACCCTTGCTGCAGCGTTGCGTGTGTGGAGGGAGAAGTTGAAGGGTGCTGACGAGGGCGGCGCTCACTAAGAGAGACGTTAGCACGTCCTCCCCAGGTGAATCAACCTGCACAGCTCGGGGTTTCCCGTCCCTCCCTTGGAAAACACGAAACCAACCCAGCTCCCTGCTCCACAGACCGAGAACGCTGACGCGCTCGGTTCAGTTTCGGCTCAGTGTTTGTCATTTCCGTGCCGATGAGAATCCGCTCTCTCCTTCCCAAATAGCGTCACTCGCGGACAGAGAGGGGTCGATCACTGCTTCCCATCCCTGCACACCTTTCCAGACGGCGGGGTGGGGGGGCACTTTCGGGGCGCAGCACCCCTCAGTTCTGGATCCCGCCACTATGGGAAGCGCTGGGACAGTGCTGGCCGCCGCGAGGCGCGCCAAGGAGCGGCATATCGTTCCCTTTCTTGAGCCCTGCGTGCGGAGGGGTCATGAGAGAAAAGTGCCCGCAGGTGTGAGAGCGGGTGAAAACCGGGACACATCCACTCAGGGCCGAACCAAACCCGGAGCGGCCGTGGCTCCGCCCTACAAATTGCTGGAAGTGTGGGGCGGGGCTCTCCTGTGAGCGGAATTGCGCACGCGCCGTGTCTGGATGGAGGGGGTTCCGGAAGTGTGACTCTGAGAAATGAGATGGAGAAGTACGAGCGGATCCGAGTGGTGGGCAGAGGTGCCTTCGGGTGAGCCAGGGTTCTGGGGGAGGAAAGTGCTCGGGAAGCAGGAAAATGAGCCCCAGTTCTGGCTGCGAAGCCGCCGCCCGTGAGCGCCCACTCGAGGAAGCCCCGCCCAGGCTTCCGGTCCCGGTTCTGGCGGGGAGAATCCGCCCCCAAGGAGGCCACGCCCCCGACAAAGAGACGCCCCCGCAGCGTTCTTTGACTACTGACTCATTCATTCAACAAACATAGAGCGCCAACTCAATATATGTCAGCTACTGGGCGCTGCGTACATGGTTGGTTGTGACCAAAACAGCCTGGTATATTCCCTCTCGCAGCCTGTAGGAAAGCTATATAATAAACAAGACAAATTGTTAAAGCAATTGTAAAGTGACAGCACTTATGACAAATATTAACAGGCTGGGAGGATAGAGTACAACACCAAGGAAGATTTCTTTGAGGGGTAAGATTTAAGCCAAGACTTGAGGAAATGAAAACAAGTGGTCTGATACTGAAGGTCTTTTCAGGCAAAAGAAACAGTATATGGGAAAGTCCTGTGGGAAAGAATTCAAAGCATGCAAGGATCTGAGAAGAAGACTAGGGTAGTTGGAATGAAGTGGGTATGGCCAAGGATGGTATAAAATGTGGTTGTCATTGTGGGCAAGGACCAGATTATAAGCCTTGCGGGCTGAGGTAAAGGGGTTCAATTTATTTGCAGTGAAAGGCGGAAGACGTTTAAAGCAGAGGAATGATCTGCTCTGACCTGTGTTTCAAAAATGTCACTCTGGTTGCTGTGTGGAATTGAGATTTGAGGGTGACAGAGTGAAAAACCATTTCAGAGGCAAGGAGAGTAATTTAAACGAGATGATTTGGTCAAGGATTGTAGCATAGGTCATTGAGAAAAGTGGATGGGTTCACAATATTTTGATAGAAATACAGGATTTGCTGATGGGTTGGTGAGAGCTGGAGGAAAGATTCTGGGAAGCTTCTGCCTTTATTAAATAGTGGTGCCATTTACTGAGATGGAAGAAAGTGGGGAAGAAAACACTTTGGGGGGCTGGAATCAAGAATGGTTGTTTTTGAATTTGTTAAAATTTAGGATGCCTATAAGTCCATTCAGGTGGAGAGGCCAAGCAGGTAATTGGATATGTGTCTGCATCTCAGAGAGGTCTAGGCTAGAGATATAATTTTGAGACTTAGATGATGACCTTACGGTGCATTTATTCAGCAAATATTT
Organism: Bradypus variegatus; assembly: GCA_004027775.1. NCBI lineage: Eukaryota > Metazoa > Chordata > Mammalia > Pilosa > Bradypodidae > Bradypus > Bradypus variegatus. The sequence continues at coordinate 17,599 of PVKY010001365.1, forward strand.
ATTGAGCTCCTACTATGTGCTAAATACTGGACTATGCACTGGGGATATAGTAGTGAAAAAGAACCAAGTAGTCCCTGCTCTCATAGACACTGACCACAGAATTGAAATAAAATAACATGAATGGCTTACACTCATTGAGTTTTTTCTATGTGCCATGCACTGTGCTAAGTACTTATGTCCATTTTCTCATTTAATCCTCTCAACAACCCTGAGAGGTCAATTCTGTAATTATCCCTATTTTCAAAATGATGATGTCACATGACTTATCCAAGACCAGATAATTAGTGTTCTGGTTTGCTAATACAGCGTTTTGCAACACATCAGAAATGGATTGGCTTTTATAAAGGGGGGATACTTGGTTACAAAGTTACAGTCTTAAGGCTATAAAGTGTCCAAGGTAAGTCATCAACAATAGGGTACCTTCACTGAAGGATGGCCATTGGCATCCAGAAAACCTCTGTTAGCTTGGAAGGAGGCACGGGGCTGGTGTCTGCTTGCTCCCAGGTTACGTTTCAAAATGGCGTTCTCCAAAATGTTGCTCTTGGGGCGTTTTGTCCTCTCTTAGCTGCAGCTCCTCTTCAAAATGTCACTCTCAGTTGCTCTGAGGTTCCTCTGTTTGTGAGCTCTTTTTATAGGATTCCAGTCCCATAATATCAAGGTGGGGCCACATTTCCATGGAAACATTCAATCAAGAGGTCACATCCTAATCAAAGGTGCCACTCATAGTTGGGTGGATCACTTTTCCATGGAAACACTCAATCAGAAGGTTCCAACCTAATCCAACACTAATAAGCGTGCCCCCACAAGACTGTATCAAAGAACATGGCTTTTTCTGGAGGACATAATATAAACAAACTGGCACAACTAGTAAGAGAAAGAGCCAGAATTTGAATCCAGACAATTGGCTCCAGAGTCTTTGGGAACACAGATTAACTTTTACCTCAGTGTGCCTGTGGTGAAACTGAGTCTTAGATCCGAAGTTAATGACTTGCCCAAGGTCTCACAGAGACTTTGTCATCATTTCTCCCCATTTCCAAACTCAGTGTTCAGTGCACTCAGTTAGCTGACCTCTTAGTCTGGGTGCCCATTCTCCTCTCCTAAGGAACATCCAGTCACCAGGTCTGCCCCGCTGATCAATGGCTGGCAGCTCAGCTGGTGCCTGCCCCCATACTCTGGGTCCCTAGGATTGTGCACCTGTGCCTGCGCAAGGCTGACCAGAAGCTGGTCATCATCAAGCAGATCCCAGTGGAACAGATGACCAAAGAAGAGCGACAGGCAGCCCAGAATGAGTGCCAGGTCCTCAAGCTGCTCAATCATCCCAATGTCATCGAGTACTACGAGAACTTCCTGGAGGACAAGGCCCTCATGATTGCCATGGAATATGCACCAGGTGGGCCAGCCTCCTTGCACTGGCCTGGCTCCAAGGGCCCTCACCCTCTGGGCTAGGCAGACACAGATCAGACAGCTTACTTCCTTGGAACAGGCTTGGCTGAGAGTCAAGGGTTCTGGTCCCACTTGTGTGACCCTGGCAAGTTCCATGCCTTCTCTGGATCTTGGTGTCCTGTTCCATAAAAGGAGGGGGGTTGTCCCAGGTATGGAAGAGCCCAGATCCTTACCAGTCCCTTGTGGCCACAGGTGGTACCCTGGCTGAGTTCATCCAAAAGCGCTGCAATTCCCTGCTGGAGGAGGAGACCATCTTGCACTTCTTCGTGCAGATCCTGCTCGCACTGCATCACGTACACACCCACCTCATCCTGCACCGGGACCTCAAGACCCAGAACATCCTTCTTGACAAACACCGCATGGTTGTCAAGATTGGAGACTTTGGCATCTCGAAGATCCTTAGCAGCAAAAGCAAGGCCTATACGGTACCTGAGCATGGAGGGGACCTCAGGGGTGCTGGGGGACTTGGGGAAGCTAAGGCCCACTCTGCATCCCTAGCTCCTCCCCTTTCTCCCCAACCCAAGACCTTGACTTCTTGTCCCTGACTGGGTGGTCCTGCAGGAGGCAATACTTTGGCCAGCTTTGGAGAGAAATGGCCCCTTAATGTGCTTGTGGGCAGAGCCCCTGGTCTCTTGACCTCCCATGGATGTCATATGGACTTTCCTGCTGCAGGTGGTGGGAACTCCATGCTACATTTCCCCTGAACTGTGTGAGGGCAAACCCTACAACCAGAAAAGCGACATCTGGGCCCTGGGCTGCGTCCTCTATGAGCTGGCCAGCCTCAAGAGGGCTTTCGAGGCTGCAGTGAGTATAAGCACTTCCGAGGGGACAGCTGGGAAATATTGATCTCCCTCCCCCCCAGAAGCCCCTTCCTTAGCTCAAACCACTTCTGTGTTTCTTCTCTTACGGCTGAGTCATGTCTCTCCCGCCCCAGACTGGTGAATTCCCCAGGGCAGGGCTTGGGTCCCCTCAATAGAGAGCTCCTGAGGGCAGGTCTGTGGTTCCCCCATCAGATTAGGGACCTTTCAAGGACAAGACTTGAGTTTCCCCAACAACCTGAAATTTCTGAGGACATAGCTGTAGCTCCCCTATCAGACTAGGGACTCCTGATGTCAGGGTTTGGCTCCCCCATTATTCTGGGGGGCTCATCAAACAAAAGGCTCCTGAGGGCAGGGCTGGGCTTGGGTCTGGGTCTAGGAGTTGGGGGATGTTGCCCTGGACACACACATACACACACACACTCGCCCCGACTTGTCTTTATAGAACCTTCCAGCGCTGGTACTGAAGATCATGAGTGGAACCTTTGCGCCCATCTCTGACCGGTACAGCCCTGAGCTGCGCCAACTCGTCCTGAGTCTGCTCAGCCTGGAGCCCGCACAGCGGCCGCCGCTCAGCCACATTATGGCTCAGCCTCTCTGCATCCGTGCCCTCCTCAACCTCCACACCGACGTGGGCAGCGTCCGCATGCGGAGGTCTGTGCCCAGAGAGGGCCTGGGGGGACGGGGGTGGGCGTCTGGACGGCAGAGGTGGAGGGAGGAGCACAGGAGGCCTGGAGCGGAGGGGCTCGCGGGCCAAGTACCCGACTCCTGCGTGTGGGGGTGCTGGAGGATCCATATCCTGAGACCCCCGTCTGTCCCTCAGGGCGGAGAAGCCTCTGGCCACTGGGCGACCCCTGGCCCCCAGCAGCATAGGGGGCAGGACCGCCAGCGCCCGCTGCAGGGGTAAGTCCGGAGGGCCCCACGGTCTCCGCGGGTGCCCCAACATCCCCACCAGTTAACAGGCCCGATGCGCTGTGCCTGCAGGCGTCCCCAGGGGGCCCGGCCGGCCGGCCATCCCGCCGCCGCTGTCGTCGGTGTACGCGTGGGGCGGCGGCCTCAACGCTCCCCTGCGGCTGCCGATGCTCAACACCGAGGTGGTCCAGGTGGCAGCCGGGCGTACGCAGAAGGCAGGCGTCACGCGCTCGGGGCGCCTCATCCTGTGGGAGGTGAGCAAGCGCGAGGGGCGGGGCGCTGAGGGGCGGGGGCGGGGCGGGGGGCCTTAGGCCCCGCCCTCGTCCTCTCCGGGCCCCCTTCTCAGGCCCCGCCCCTAGGCGTCGGCGCGGGCGCCCTCCTCCCAGGGGCGGTGGAGCAGCCGCAGCCCCAGTTCGTCTCGCGTTTCCTGGAGGGCCAGTCGGGCGTGACCATCAAGCACGTGGCCTGCGGGGACCTCTTCACGGCCTGCCTGACCGGTGAGTCTGCCACGGGCCCACCCCGTAGGGGTCCTGCCATTGGAAGGCCATCCCCAGAGCAGCTTCCCTCGTTGCCTGCTGTTTGCGAACTGCTCAGTTAATGCTTCTACTTGTGCAGCCGTTGAGCACCAGGGGCGTAATTGCGCGATCTCCTTTATCCTTCACGACAGATTTGACGGATGGGGAAACTGAGGCTCAGGGTCACACACTTGGGGAGAGACCTCAATCCTTTTCTCCCCCTTCTATTCCATCCTTCCAGCCCTAGTCCCCACTTTTTTCTTGCTCCCCCCTAATCCAAAGTTGGACTGATCTGTCTGGAAAAACTTCCTAACTTCTCCCCCTGCCCCTTCCTCGCTGCCCCCCTCCCCAGACCGAGGCATCATCATGACCTTTGGCAGCGGCAGCAACGGCTGCCTGGGACACGGCAGCCTAACTGACATCAGCCAGGTGGGTGTTACCTGTACCCTGGAGAGGGGGAAGTGGGGGGATGGCAAGGAGCCCACAGCTGAGAGCTGTCACCCAGGTTGGGGACAGGGGAATCCCCAGCAGCCTTGCGTCCCTTTCACTTCTAGACTGCACCTGTTCTGGACCACACCAGGGGAAGTACAGAGAGACCAGGTTTTCCCAATGGCTGCCCACCTGGCAGTGTGTGTGTGTGGGGGGGGTGTTAGAGAGAGAGCCACCTCATGCAAATTTGCAGCCTCCAGCTTCATCTCCAGGGGTGGGTGCTGAGGCCAGGCAGCTAGTTCAGGACCTGTTGCCCACAGCCTCCCCTTGCTTCCTTCTCACTCTTTAGCCCACCATCGTGGAGGCCCTGCTGGGCTATGAGATGGTTCAGGTGGCCTGTGGGGCCTCTCATGTGTTGGCCCTGTCCACTGAGCGAGAACTATTTGCCTGGGGCCGGGGAGATTGTGGTAAGCCCTCTACCCTTGCTCCAGCCTCTAGGCACCCTCTCACATCACCCCTAGCCTGATTTGCCCTCTCCCAGTGGCTTGTTCTCTCCTCTTTTCTGTCCAATTCCATTCCATTCATTTAACACACCTTTAATGCACACCCACTATGTGCTTCCCCTTGTTTGATGCTGAGATAAGATGACCAGGACATGGCTTCCTTCAGGTTCTTACTATGTAATAGAGATTTCATTCACTCAACAATATTTATTGAGTCTTTCTCTGGGTCAGGCATCAGAGATGACATGGATGGGGTTCCTGTCCTCATGGAGGACTCAGTCTAGTGGGGGGAGGGTGACACATATCTTACATGACAGAGGACAGCATAAGGGCTATGCCCAAGATTCAGAGGTATGGAAACCCAAAGAATGGCAATGGAGCAAGAAGAGTCTGGACGAGACAGAGGTGGCATTTGAGCAGGGCCTTAAGGGAGGAGTCGGATTTTGACTGGCAGAGGGGCCAAGGAAGGGCATTTCAAATTGAGGAAACAACCTTCACTCATGCTATTTCCTATGGGTGGGCCCACCTCATCCTGACATCACCAACCCTATCTGACACCCCATCTGATTTCTCCTTGTAGGCCGGCTGGGACTAGGCACCAGGGAGTCCCACAGCTGCCCCCAGCAGGTGCCCGTGCCCCCAGGACAGGAAGCCCAGCAGGTTGTATGTGGCATTGACTCTTCCATGATCCTCACTGTGCCTGGCCAAGCTCTGGCCTGTGGAAGCAACAGGTGAATAAGTGCACCAGGGTGACTTCCTCCTCACCCTCCTGGGCTATGGGTGCTCCACCTGTCACTGCCTACTTCTTGCCAAGGACTAGAACTGATGGGTACTGCTGCTCAGTTCAACCCAGGATGGGATCTGTGCCCTGGCATACTAGCCCCTGCCTACATGGGGGGGGGGGGCAATCTATAAAAACGGCCCGTCAGTTGGACTTGGCTTCTGGCTCTACCCCGAGGTTCAACAAGCTGGGTCTGGATCACCTTTCACTGGGGGAAGAGCCTGCCCCCCACCAGCAAGTAGAGGAGGCCCTGACCTTCACATTACTGGGCTCTGCACCTCTGGACCGGGAGCCCCTGCTGTGTGTGGACCTGGGCACGGCTCATTCAGCTGCTGTGACTGGTGAGTAGGATCTGGTCACAGGAAGCTGGGGGTGGGCTCACCTGGCCTCCTTGGAATTTGGTTCAGGCACCCCTCTCCCCTCCATCCTACAGCCTTGGGTGACTGCTATACTTTTGGCAGCAATCAGCATGGGCAGTTAGGCACAAATGCCCGCCGGGGCAGTCGGGCACCCTGTCGGGTCCAAGATCTCCAGGGCTTCAAAGCAGTGATGGTGGCCTGTGGGGACGCCTTCACTGTAGCCATTGGGGCAGGTGAGTAGTGGGCACCGTGGGGTCACATGGCAATGTGAGCAGGCCCATGGGCAATGGGGATTAACAGGGCCAGTGGACTCAGCCTCATGCTGGGGCCAGTCTGGCATGTGGGAGTACATCTGCTTGCCTCGGCTGTGCCCTCTCCCATTTCCTTCCGTGGTATTCTCTTTGGTAGATGGTGAGGTGTACTCTTGGGGCAAAGGGGCCCGGGGTCGACTGGGAAGGAGGGATGAGGATGCTGGGCTTCCTCGGCCAGTGCAGCTGGATGAAACACACCCCTACACGGTGACATCTGTGTCCTGTTGCCATGGAAACACTCTCCTGGCTGTTTGCTGTGAGTTATAACCCCCCCCACACACACACACATAAGGGTTAACCCAGCTGGGCCCTGCCCACATCCCCCATCCCAGTGGTCAAAGCCCAAATCACCAAGAGCATCTTTAGTCCGTTTATAAATGAAAGCACAACCTGTGGGGTAAAATTCTGAGCTTCTCGCCTGGAGTTGGCAAGGATGGGTGCTTCAGGGTTCACATATATTCTTTCTCCTCCCATCTCTGAGGCCAATTTAGTATGTACCTCCATTTCTGGCTTGGCAGGGTCTGGAAGCTGGGGCTCAGGGTGGGAGTGGAGATGGATAATGGCTGCTGGAAGCTGCAGGGGCTTCTCTTTTGTACTCTCCAGCAGTCACAGATGAGCCAGCCCCCCCCTGAGCTCCTGGAGAGCCCTTTCAACCACCTCGGCATTGCTTCTCCTCTGAATGTTCCTGAAGAGCACAGATGCCTGAGGAGTGACTCTCCCCACCAGCCCCCTGGATTGTGTCTTCAGAGGGTTTAAGGGTCAGTGGAGCCCCTGCTTTTGGCTCTGGATGTGTACCTCAATCCACTCTATTTCCCCAATACCTCTTTTTTCCTTCCCCATTCCCTCCTCCCTTAATTCAGTGTCCCCAGGGTCCAGTGGCTGGTGTTAGAAGCCAGACCTAGCCTTTGGAAGCAGGGTGGGCCCCAGAGTTGTGGCAAAAAGGGCTGGAAGTGGCTGTGGCCCCACTCAGGCCCCGCCCCTCCCCAGACCAGTTAGGATATTCACCCGACCCTGGTGCCCACTGGGAGAGCTGCTCTGTGCGGCAGAGCCGGGCAAGCCAGGGCCTGCCTGGACTAGCCATCCCGCCTGCCTGGCCTCTGCATTGCCCGGGGCAATGAGGTCGAGAAAGGGCTGCGGCCCGCCCCCACCACTATCCTAAGGAAGGGATTTGGCAGCCTCCGCGCTCCTGCTTTCCTCTGGGGCAGTACTGGAATCGCGATGCGTCTACAGCAGTGAGGAACACGGCTAAAGGGTGCCTTGCACCCACGCTACTCCCCCGAACTAGGTTCAGGGAAAGGGTAGCTGGCCGGACCAGTTCCCCAAAGATCTGGGAAATCGCAACAATAAAAACATCAGCTGCCTGGCTGCACTGTGGTCTCTTCAGGGATGGGCTGGTGGCCAGACAACCTGGGGCTGGGCTGGGCCCGACCCCGGTCGCAGGGCCGAGGCTGAGGGAGGAATGTGGGCCTAGCCGGAGGCAGGGGCTGAGGTGCCTCTGGCTCAGCGCCCGGCCGCGCTCGGCTTCCCTGCCCCAGCCGGGCTCCCCGGGCCCGGTTGCCAGGCCTTGGCTGCCTGGCACCTGGAAGCTAGGGCCCCGGGCCCCTGGGCGGCGCGTGGCCCCCGGGACCGAGCTGTTGACTCCGGAGAACCTTTGTGGCGCGGCCCTTCCTCTTTCCCGACGCGCACTCCCCGGGGGCCCTCTGCGACCCCAGGGTCTGATACCCAGGGTCCCCTAGCTCTGGGGAGGAGCGGAGCCACGATCCCTCTCCATGCGGAAAAAGGAGCCCCTGCTTCCAGGAGTGGGCGAGACTGATTCACCTTCATGGCCCTGGGCGAGTTTGACGGCATCCGAATCTCGAAGCCCTGAGCCCAAGGCTTGGGTGGGTCGACGCGCGGGCAGGCGCTAGGACCGCGCGGGCGCGGCCCCGCCCCCTCTTCCGGCGGGCGGGCTCGCGGGCCGGGCCCAGGCCGCGGCCGCCAGTCGGTGCCGCCTGGAGACCGGAGCGCGGCCGGAGTGAGGCGCGGGCCGTAGGGCGCCGCGTGCCGGGCCCCACTCGCCCGTGCCCGCCCGCCATGCCCGGCTTCGACTACAAGTTCCTGGAGAAGCCCAAGCGGAGGCTGCTGTGTCCGCTGTGCGGGAAGCCCATGCGCGAGCCCGTGCAGGTTTCTACCTGCGGCCACCGCTTCTGCGACACCTGCCTGCAGGAGTTCCTCAGGTGCGGGCCGGGGTAGCAGGGGGCAGCGGGGATGGCGGACACCGCGTGGGGAGGGGCGAGGCTGGAGGCGCGTGGGGCCTTTGTCTGCGCCGCGGGCCCTTGACCTCGGGGGCGCCTACCGTGACGTCACGAGGAGCGGCGGTGACGTCAGGCCCCGGAGGAGGACCCCCGTACCCTAATCTGTAGGGTACCCCGGCCGGCCTGTCCCCATGTTGGTCTGAAGAACTGTACCGTCCCGCAGCGTGGAGATGGGCAAGACACCCTTCCTGACCGGTGGCGGGCCCTTCCCCCTCACCTTAGCGCGAGAGCCGCCTCATCCTTGAACTTTGAATCGTTCAGGGAAAAGGCCGGAACCCTCCCCCGCGTAGCACCTTAGGCCTTCGGAGTTTTCACCCGACTAACCAACCTCTTCTGATTCTTTGAACATTCCGGGAACGACAGCTATTGTTCTCCCATTTCACAGAGGATGAAACAAGAGATTGAAAGAAAGGCTGCGACTTGTCCAGAGTCATACACTTAACGGCTTAACTGGGATTTAAGCCCGGGCTGCTTGTGGACGCACAATAGGGAGGCCGGAGGCGCTACAATCCTCCCCTGAAACAGGAACCCCTTGGATGTCTTCCCCCTCCCCGGGGGTTCATAAGTACCGGGGGTGATCAATAAATCGTTCAAGAGGGGATTGCACCCGGGGGGGGGGTGCTGAACGCCCCCTGCCTTCTCAGCCCCCGGGTCACCCCTCGGTTCTTGGACATCCTTTGAGTATCTGGGCGCCCTGTGGTGTCTCTAACCTCCTGCCCACGCTGGAACTGCTCAGACTGCCGTGTGGAGAGACCAGAGCAGGGAACTCCTACTTCAGGGGAGGTCGTGCTCCCAGTGCATAGGGAAAGACTAGGTCTGCCTCTGCCGGCTGACAGGAGGCTGTTTGTCGAGGGGCTTGAGGGGCCCGGGCCAGGAGAGCACCTCTGGGGCCCTTCCCTTTGTGGTTCCCTCCCTCTCCCCGTCCTCGGCAGCCCCTAGCTGGCTGAAATCTCAGCAGGCTCTTTGTTTTCTGTTCCCCGCAGCCTGGGCTGGCTTCTGCCCTCACATATGCTCCAGCGCTAGCTGCTGTGTTGCCCCCTCCTCCCCTCTCCCTCACCCTCCTCCCTTCTCCCCTCCAATGTACACACAGACTCCCTTACAGACACAGTCCCATTGTCTCCTCCCCAGCCCTTCCCCAGCCCTCTGGTTTCCAGATGAGGCCAGCTGAGCCGCCCCCTCCCCCGCCAGCTGACCCTCCAGTGACTGCCTTGGGGAAGGGGGGGAGGGGGCTGTCATGTCGTTTTCCCTCCTCCTCGGCCCCTTTCTCGGCTGCTTCTGCCCCTCCCCCTCCCGGAAATCCCCTCTTCCTCTCCCACAGCCCCCTCCCCCCATCCTGTCTTCTCCCCTGGGCCAGGGCCTACTCTATCTATGCAGCTTGGAGTCTGCTCCAGCCTCCCCCCCTCCCCCAGCTCCTGAGCTGGGCCAAGGCACCAGCTGATGCCCCCTACTGCTTGGCCTCTGGAGGGAAGAGGTGATTGGGCAGTCTCTGCCCCTCACCACCGCTCCCTACCCCACAATCAAGGGTGTTTGTAGCCCTGGCTGAACCTTTGTCTTCTCCTTACTGGGCCCCCAGCTGCCCAGGCTTAAGCTTCTGCCTGGAGCCTGGGGACTCATTCCCCTCCCTGACTCCAAAACCACAAAGTCAGCACATTCCTGAAGTAGCCAAGTAGACCCCCTCTCCCTTGGCCAATCCATTCTCCACTCCTGCCAGGGCTATTACTCAGGATGGCCCATGAAGGCTGGTGCCCTGTGGGCATGGGCACACTCTTCAGTGCCTGGGCATGCGTTATTCTTGCCCTTGGCACCCTTGCCAGTGATAGTAGTGGGTTCAGGGGGAGGAGGTGGTGCTAGAATTCCTTTGGGCACCTCCGTCCCAGGCCCTGGAAAGTGTCGTTATGGACAGGGCTGCCATGTGGCCTCTGCTTCCGCCTTGATCCCTGCCTGCCTCCCAGCTCTCTGACTCAGACCCGTCAGGAATCCCATACCTGAGGGCCCTCAGTCCTGCCGCGTGAGCCCTTAACCTGCCTGGGCTGTGCCAGGCATGTGTGACTGGTCCTGGCTAGGGTCAGCCAGGGCATGCTGCAGTGGAGGCATGCCAGTAGGCTCCTTGGCTGCTAACAGACTGGTGGGGATTGGTGGAGGATGGCAGCTGGCAGGGTGGGCAGGGGCCACAAGCTTCAGATGCCCTACTGGGCAGCGACCAGAGTCCTGGCTATGCCTGCCCAGAAAGGTTTTCTTGGCCCAGCCTCTCCTACATGTTGTATAGTGTAGAAACCATCTGAGCTGTGGAATCAGACATATGCAGGCACTGCAGCACCTGTGAGCCTCAGTTCTTTCACCTCTAAAATGGGGACACAGACTGACTGGGTGGGAGTGTAGACACAGTGCCTCAGAGCATGCGCTTTGCTTTAGGAGACACTCCCTCATAGGAGGAAGGGAGGGAGGGGTAGAGTGGTCCCAAGCTGACCTTTGCCCTGGTTCTTGGCAGGGCACTTTCTTGGGGGCTGGGCAGCCCTGGCACTTCATCTCAGCCCCTCCCAGTTCTTCCTCCCCCTCAGCTTTCAGCCCAGCCAATGAGAACGAACCTGGGACAGGGGGGCAGCTGGGCAGCTTGTTCCTTTCCTGGTTCAGCTGCCATCCTGAAGGGAGGTGCACCAGGCACCACCTGTTGGCCAAATGCTGCCAAAGGCAGCTGTCTCTGCCTCCACTGAGCTCAGGACCCCCTCCCCAGGACAGGGACCTGGGATCTTCTGGGGTCCTGGGGAAGTGGTTAGCCTCAGGTCTCTGTTTGCCCTTTTGTCTCGGGTGGGGCTGGTTGGGAACCGGTCTGGTGAGGGAGGGAGGCTGCCCTGGCCGAGGGGGTGGGGCCCAGGACCCGAGGCTCTTCTGTTCCTTAGTTGGAGCCTTGACCCGTCCCCTCCCCTTTCACAGTGAAGGAGTCTTCAAATGCCCTGAGGACCAACTTCCTCTGGACTATGCCAAGGTGAGTCCACAGTGCCAGGCAGGGGCCCAGGGGCAAGTTTCTGCCCTTGGTGTTGGAGTGGCTGGTGGCCAGCAGGCTCAGGGCCAATGTCAACCCAGTGCTGCAGGATCTTGTGCCCCCACAAAAGTGGCCTGTTCACTCCCACCAGGCCAGTTTGCAAATGAAGGCTGGTATTTGCCCTGGAGGGAAGGCACAATGCCCAGCCTCTCGGGGACTCTGTGCCCATAAGTGCTCCCCTCCCCCTTGTTTGGCAAGTCAGATCTGTGGCTGAGGGCCAGGACCCCTCTCCTACCAGAGGGGAGAGAGCTGGGAGGATGGAGTGCTGCAGATGTGGAGGCTGACGGGCTGCTGCTCCAAAGGGAGTGTGTGTGGGCATGCTGGGGACCCTGGGGTCCAGTGGTGGAGCAGGGACCACCCACTGTCCCCTTCATCCCTGGGCTCAGGGGCAAATACCCCAGGAGAGGCTATTACTTGCTCTGAGTGGAGCCATCCTAATTGAGGAGGGGAGGTGGGGTGGAGTATTGGGGACTACGGCCAGCTTTTGACCCTGATGGGTCCTCTCTACCCTTGCCCCAGATCTACCCAGACCCAGAGCTGGAGGTACAGGTATTGGGCCTGCCTATCCGCTGCATCCATAGCGAGGAGGGCTGCCGCTGGAGTGGGCCACTTCGTCACCTACAGGTGAGGCTCTGGTGTGGGGGGCGGGACTAACCCTGTCTTGGTGGGCACTAACTGCAGCCCTTCCCATCAGAGCCACCTGAATACCTGCAGCTTCAACGTAGTCCCCTGCCCCAATCGCTGCCCCACCAAGCTGAGCCGCCGTGATCTGCCTGCACATTTGCAGCACGACTGCCCCAAGCGTCGCCTCAAATGCGAGTTTTGTGGCTGTGACTTCAGTGGGGAGGCCTATGAGGTGGGTGGGGCCCGGCTGAGGGAGGAGGGGGGGTCAAGCACCTAGTAGCCCGGGAATCCCTTAACAGTCCCTCTGGCATTTCCACAGAGTCACGAGGGCATGTGCCCCCAAGAAAGCGTGTACTGTGAGAACAAGTGTGGTGCCCGCATGATGCGGCGGCTGCTGCCCCAGCATGCTGCCTCTGAGTGCCCCAAACGCACCCAGCCTTGCACCTACTGCACCAAGGAGTTCGTCTTTGACACCATCCAGGTGAGGCCCTTCCCAGAGTGTGGGCAAGGGGCAAGGGGCAAGCAGGCTACTGACAGCTGCTTCTCTGCCTTTATTCTTGTCCCAGAGCCACCAGTACCAGTGCCCAAGGCTGCCGGTGCCCTGCCCCAACCAGTGTGGCGTGGGCACCATGGCTCGGGAGGACCTGCCAGGCCATCTGAAAGACAGCTGTAGCACTGCCCTGGTGCTATGTCCATTCAAAGATTCTGGCTGCAAGCACAGGGTGAGATACTCCTTCTCCTTTCTATCAGCCTCTTCCCTCCCTTGGCCGTGAAGCCTCAGCAAAGGCTATACTTCCTGATGCAACTGAGGCCCTTGGTGGCCCCTGCTGTGCTGCCTTATAGCTTTTAGTCCCTTCCCCTTCTGGCCAGTGCCATCTTCCTCATTCAGAGCTGGGTACCTGCCACCCGATACCCACTCCTCCCCTCTCCTCTGAGTCTACCCTCACTGATAACTCCTTTTCCTTCCCTTTGGCTTGGGGCTTGGCCCACAGTGCCCTAAGCTGGCCATGGCACGGCATGTAGAGGAGAGTGTGAAGCCACATCTGGCCATGATGTGTGCCTTGGTGAGCCGGCAGCGGCAAGAGCTGCAGGAGCTGCGGCGAGAGCTGGAGGAGCTATCAGTGGGCAGTGATGGCATGCTCATCTGGAAGATTGGCAGCTATGGGCGTCGGCTACAGGAAGCCAAGGCCAAGCCCAACCTTGAGTGCTTCAGCCCAGCCTTCTACACGCATAAATATGGCTACAAGCTGCAGGTGTCTGCATTCCTCAATGGCAATGGCAGTGGTGAAGGCACACATCTCTCGCTTTACATTCGTGTACTGCCTGGTGCTTTTGACAATCTCCTTGAGTGGCCCTTTGCCCGCCGTGTCACTTTCTCCCTGCTGGATCAGAGCGACCCTGGGCTGGCTAAGCCACAGCATGTCACAGAGACCTTCCACCCAGACCCTAATTGGAAGAATTTCCAGAAGCCAGGCACTTGGCGGGGTTCCCTGGATGAGAGTTCCTTGGGCTTCGGTTACCCCAAGTTCATCTCCCACCAGGACATCCGCAAGCGAAACTATGTGCGGGATGACGCAGTCTTCATCCGTGCCTCTGTTGAACTGCCCCGGAAGATTCTCAGCTGAGTGCAGGCAGGGCTTAAGGGGACAGGGGATGGGACATGACCTCAGTCAGGCACTGGCTGAACCTGGAGAGGGGGCCGGATCCCCTTTCAGCTGCTGCTGCTGCCTAGGTTCTGTTACCCTATTCCCCTTTTTGTTCCCCTCCTCTTTTACCTACCACCCTCAGGTGCCTCCAATTGGTGCTTCAGCCCTCCCCCCCTAATGGGGAGCAGGTCTCGGGGTCATCAAGGGCTGGAAACAAGTGATCCTAGCGCCTGTCTCCCCTTGGCCAGAACAGACATGCCTTGGTGCTGGCCACTCTCCCTGGGACTGAGGTGCCTGCTGGTGCTGTGTCCCAAGAGCCATAGTAGGGGGGCAGGGAGGGTCGGGAAAGGGTGGGTACTTAACGAATCTGTTTGGGGTCTGTTTTCTCTTCCTCTTACCCCAGCTGTGCCCCCTCTGGTTATTTATTTCCTCAGTACCAAGGGGACACAGCAGAGGATCCCTGATTTTTAATAAATCTTGAATTGTATTTATTAACATGGTTCCTGCCTGACTCACTTGCATTGGTTAAGGGCCCTGGAAAGCTGGGCCCAAGTCTGAAGGCAAAAGGACAAGTCAGATATGGGCTGCTGCTATTCTGGCCCCAGCAGCCCTGCTGGTTGGAAAAGGGGGAAACTGCTTTGTGTGGAAGACACATTGGCTGCTGCTGCCCTCTGGTGGCAAGATGGGGAGGTGCAATGTGTGGCTACTTAGGCAGGAGCTCCACGACCAAAGTCTGGTACCACTTGCCCCGGGCAGGTCTTCCTTTGGTCTAATATTACCAGCATCAAGTGCTTTCATTGGCAGACAGTGCTAAGCACTTTACTGGGATGATTTCATTTAATACAAGAAGTGACATGGCATTTATCACCATAATAAAATAACTACTTCAGTGGGCTGTAGTGAAGATTAGATGAGGCAATGCATGTTCCCAACACAGAGTAGGTATTCCCTGGCCCATGCTCAGGGACTAAACTGAGTAAAGGGGACCTCAAGGTTTACAAGGCACTTGGAATTTCTCATACGTGATCTCAAGTTGCTTTCCATACAGGCCTCAATGAATGCCTGTGATTACCCACATTTTGCCCAAGAAACAGGAACCTCACTGGTGATCCTGTAGCTGGTTTGGGACAGGGCCTGGAGTCTGTTTTAAGCTCCCTTTAATTTTGGCAATAGATATATGTTTGAATTCTCACTGCACTTACTTTGGGGAGGTTAGTTAGGTCCCTGGGGCATCAGTACCCTTACTGGTAAAAGGGGAGTACTCCTCTCCACTTCCTACAGCTCGACCTCAGGCAACAGGTGGAACCACCCTTCCAGCAGCCTAGTCTTCCAATAATAGAAGCCAAGATACCTTCAATCAAGC